>JAJIBD010009651.1:0-60944 GCA_021461705.1 Cryptotis parvus
AAAATTATTAGCATACTGTTCCATTCTCTGTCTTACCTAGCCTCTGACTCCCACACGTTTGTGATGTTTCCACCTTTGACAAGACCCCCTGTTCCATGTTTCGCTTGACCTTGGATATCGATATCATAATATGTACATATATATTTCTGTCATGCAAATAAATGCAGTCATTCTATATCTGTCTCTCTCTCTTTCAGGCTAATTTCACTCAACATGATCCTCTCCATGTCCATTCATTTATAGGCAATTCCATAACTTCATTTTTTCTGACAGCTGCATAGTATTCCCCCCATGGATAGCTAAAGCAATCATTTGGGAAAAGAAGATGGGAGGCACCACCTTTCCCAACCTCAACTCTACTACAAAGCAGTGGTAATTAAAACAGCATGGTATTGGAATAAAAACAGACCTGTGGACCTATGGAATAAAGTTGAGTATCCTGACAACCAACCTCAATCAAATACATGAACAATTAATCTTCGATAAAGGAGCAAAAAGTATGAAATGGAGCAAGGAAAGCCTCTTCCCCAAGTGGTGCTGGGAAAACTGGGCAGCTACATGTAAAAAAATGAACTTGGACCCTCTGTCTAACACCATGTACAAAAATCAGATCAAAATGGATTAAAGATCTCAATATCAGACTTGAATCCATAAAGTGCATTGAAGAAAACATAGGAAAAACCCTCCAGGACATTGAAGCTAAGGACATCTTCAAAGAAGAAACACCACTAACAAAACAACTAAAAAGAAAAGATTATCATATGGGACTACATGAATCTAAAAAACTTCTGCACCTCAAAAGAAACAATGACCAAGATACAAAGACAGTCCACAGAATGGGAAAGAATATTCACCCAATACCCATCTGATAAGGGGTTAATATCCAGGATATATCAAGCACTGGTAGAACTTTACAAGAAGAAAACAGCCAACACCATCAAAAAATGGGGGAAAAGAAATGAACAGAAACCTTCGACAAGGAAAAAATTTGAATGGCCAAAAGACAGATGAAAAAAATGCTCATCATCATTAGTCATCAGAGAGATGCAAATCAAAATAACAATGAGATATCATCTCACACCACAGAGATTGGCACATATCCTGAAGAGCAAGAACAACAAATGCTGGCGTGGATGCAGGGGGAAAAGGGACTCTCGCTCCATTGTTGGTGGAATGTCGACTAGTACAGCCTTTTTTGGAAAATATGGACATTCCTCCAAAGACTAAAAATCAAGTTCCCATTTGACCTAGTCATACCACTCCTGGGAATATACCCCTGGGAAGCCAAAAACACGCAGCGGAAACACCATTGCTACTTTTATGTTCATAGCAGCATTATTCACAATATCCAGAATCTGGAAACAACCAAACTGTCCAAGAATCGATGACTGGATAAAGAGAATTCTGATTCTTTTTCCTATGTTTCCTCTCCTTGAATTGATTTTGGTGGAAGCAAGATCATGTGACATCTGGCAAGTAAGATCAAAAAAAGTGATAGAGATTCTGCTTGTCTCTTGGATTCCAGAACAATTCTAGAACAGTGTTCAGCATCTTAAACCTAAGGACAGACAGCTGCCCTGCAAGCAAAGCCACAGACGTTGTAACCAGGTGGTAGATCAGTGCTTTTCAACCTTTCAACACCTGTGTAGATTAGTATTTAAAGAACACTGCCCTAGAGTCATACTGGAGAGTAACCACAGTGACCCCCTAGTGGGGATCACATGGACAGGACAGAGGCAGTGTTCCAGTGAATAAAATAGTCCCAATAACTATCTCCAAACCTCAAAGTGAAATTTTCTTCAGTTGATTTCAAGCTCTACTCCTGGAATGACACTTTGACATGCCTTCCACTATGACCTCTACAAATTCCCAATCTTCACAATGCAAGAATATAATGTGATTTATAAGAAATATGTGTTTGGTCATTTGGATGATCAAAATATAATTCTCCTATATATTTGGTCTTTATCCAAAGACTTTGGCTCAGATCTCCCAAAACTGTTGGAATGTTTTAAGTGTTGAGAGCTTTAAAGGTGCCTTCTGTAGTGTGTATGATTTGGTTTTGATAGCAATTACAGATAAGGGTTGGTTGCCAGGAGAATCAACCTTATGCTTAGAGATTTGTAATATTCTATTAATCCCACACATAGCCCCTAGGGAAGAGAGGGAGCTGAAAGTTAAATCAATCATCAATAGCCAAAGTGTTATTTAGGTGTAGCTATATGATGAAACCTCCACAAATCCCTGAAAGGACAGGATTCAGAGAATGTCCTCATTGGTAAGCACAGTGCTGTCAGGGGAGAATGGCATTCCCTTGAGGATACAGGATACAGGAATTCCTCACCCTCTCCCTGTACTGTTGTAGTACACTGATGCCCAAAGCCTCTGCATTTAGCCTGGAGTTGCCTCCTGCAGGCCACTTTGTAGATGAGACAGGACAGTTTGAATGTGGCAGTTCATCTTACCACATATTCTACGCTGGCTGGTATAAATAAATATTTTCTCTTCTGCTGCCACAATCATTGTGGGACTAGCTATCTTACCAGTATATTCACCTGGCCATATTGGATCTCTAAGTAATTAGACCAGAGAGAAATGCTGTTTGCCTCCAAGCAAGCAAGCGTGGCTCTCTAACAAGTCTAAAGGCTAATGTGAAGTAAAGATGAGACTCTTGTGAAGGCTTGGAGAAATTTATATTTAGCTGTAAGATATTCATTGGTAAAGATATAAATGCCCCTCCTCCACACTACCCTGCAGGGGGCACTTCCAAGGCAGATCTTGTCTGGGCAACATTAACATCTCAAATGATTTAGGTGAAGTCCTGGGAGAAATTATCTGACAGAAATTGACCCTGAATACTTTCCATTGGAGAGGGAGGTCTGTGTTGCAGGGATATAAAACTGTAGCCTGCTTTCTTTCTCGCTCTCTTTTCCTCCCCCTTTGCCTTTGCTTTCCTCTCTGTTCTCATCCCTGTTGTGCCATAACACATGGTGGCAGCCATCTTGGCCTATACGTGGCCAGGGCCCAGACAGGAACCCTAAATCTGGGGTTTTTCTATTGTTGATTTGTATACCCAGAACAAGTAGAGTAAAGCCTTTTGAAACTTTGCTGGATTCTCATGTCTTTCTCTGTCCATTGGCTGCCAGCCCCTGGTGGCAGAAGGGAACCCCTATACTCTGCTCCCAGATTTTGTCGGAGTGCCCACCAGCCTTACCCCGACATGCCCTATGTGTCTCTTCCAACTGTCTGTTCCTGAGTCAGGTCCTTTTTAATAAACCAGTGACCACACCTAAGGAGAAGATTCTGGGCACTTCTGATTTTAAACCAAAGGGTAAGAAGCAGTTAAAGCCTGGGCTTGCTACTGGCATCTACAGTAAAGTGTAGTCCTGGTAACGGAACACTACCTATGGAATCTGATGCTGTCACTGGGAGACAGTAATAGAACTGAGTTGAATTCTCATAACCTACTTGTATCTAAGTAATGTTTGTTAATAATGTGGAAACCCCCTTTATATCTCCGCCTGCTTCCCTTACAATACAAACAAAGAAGCAGGAATTGGATGATCAAGAAACCAACTTAAAGTGATTGCTTTATGGCACTAGGTTTGGGAGCATTTATAATGTGTTGCTACTAAACTAATCATTTATCCATTTTTTAAAAAATGCATTACTAACGAACTATGGTCCTTTTCTATGAAAATCTGAAAAATCCTTTTCTGGTCTTCATAGGACTTGCAACTGACTCTCCATTTCTATCAGCCTACTTAGATTCAATCCTCAGAAAGCCTTTCTCTTCTGTTTTCTTTGTATTATGTATTGTTTGTCTGCAGCATAATAGCTCTGTGGTTGCTAAGGATAATCACTGATCACCCACTCCAGGGATGCTGGGATTCTTCACCTATTTATATTTTTCAAATTAAGGTCAAAGTCAGAGCTTCCTTATTGCTATTTGTTCTTGACTTAAGCCACTAGAATTGTCTTCCGGGTCCTTCTCCAGGGGATTACAAACAACAGCAGTACTCAGACCACCTCGGTGCATTCAGCAACAAGGGGTTTGATCTCACATAATGTGCTTTCCAGGCAAGGTTTCTGTTTTGTTTTATTTTGTTGTTGTTTTGGTGGAGGGGGACACATCCAGCCGTGCTCAGGGGTTCAATCCTGATGGTGCTCAGGGGTTCACTCCTGATCATGCCTCAGGGGAATATATGTGGTGCCAGGGATTGCACTGGCTGTCTGCATACTAGCTGAGCACTTTATTCACCGGGTATTATACTATGGGGGGGTTCTTAAATCTACGGGATCATTGAATTTTCATATTTAATAAATGATATATTACAAGCATTCTTTCTGTTACCACTCAAAAAATATGTAGATACCATTATAATTAAATACATAATAGCTCCCTTTTCAGCACCCAGGTAAGTGTTTTGCTGTTGTTTTTATTTTTCTTTGTTTATTTTATTGCTGGCACACCCAGCAATACTCTGGGGTAACTTCTGGCTCATGCTCAGAAACTTATGTAAAGCCAGGGATCGAACCAAGGTGAACCCTGGCAAGGCATATGCCCTCAGACCCCAGGCAAGGGTTTTAAATCAGTGCTGCTTTGGCTATGTTTGGGGGATAGTTGCAACAACTAAACAGTTAATGGTGGTAACTCAATAGGACACATATCACCTGGAACTTACCCAGTTTCTAAAGCTGGTTTTCAGAAATTCTGGTCTCATAGGGGAACACTCTTTAGAAAGAGGGAAAGGCGAGGGTGGTCAACACACATAGCAATTTTATGGAGACCTCTCAATTCTGGTTCAAAAAGTTAGAAATTACCACAGGATATTCCAGTATATTCTTGTTTTTAAGTTCAAAGTTTATTTCTAAAGCCACAATGATTACTAGGCTTTCTGACTAGTATTCAGTCTGAAAAAATATTTCTAACCTGGGAAAAGACTTCAGACAAAATTTTAGGAACTCAGAAGCTTCCCAATATTCTACTCACTGAAATTTCAGCGCTAGGTTAAACTTGTAAATAAAATTATTTTATTCAATGAGTTCAAAGCTTAGATACATTTTATAAGATTGATTTTGGGCCGGAGCGATAGCCCAGCGGTAGGGCGCTTGCCCTGCATGCGGCCGGCCTGGGCCGGCCTGGGTTCGATCCCCGGCATCCCATATGTTCCCCTGAGCACTGCCAGGAGTAATTCCTAAGTGCAGAGCCAGGAGTAACCCCTGAGCATCGCGGGTGTGACCCAAAAAAGCAAAAAAAAAAAAAAAAGATTGATTTTAATTTCTTCCAATTCTCTTTCTGCTGTAGTTAACAAAATGTTCACATTTTCTTAGAACTCAGAATCAAGTGTTCCTGTTATTATTATTTTAAAATGGATTGTGATCATCTAAACGTAATTTTAAAGCAATATTTTCAAATATGTCATTACTAGACCTTGAGGGGGCTTATATTATGGGGAATTCTTAAATATATAGGATCATTCCATTTTCATATTTAATAAATAATATATTATAAGCATCCTTTCTTTTACTCTACAAATGTATACAGATACCCATCATAATTAAAATTTTAATAGCTTTAATAAAACTTGTTTTCTCCATAAGTCTATTGGAAGTATAAGAGCTATAACATGAGAATACATAAAATATTTTCCATGTCTAATGCGTTCTTCCACTTAAAAATGTTTACATATCATAGCTACTTATCTCCTGGAAATAGGTGCTGGAAATGATAAAATCAAGTAAACAACCTTGGGAATCAAGTGATGTTTAGATATTATAAGTCCTAATATGGAGATTGCTAAAGCCGCACTCAACATCAATAACATTCACCAAGGGTAAGCACAAGTTGCTTTCACTATCACTATCTTCCCGTTAATCATCTATTTGCTAGAGCGGGCACCAGTAATATCTCCACATGTCCTGTCTCATGCTAGTAGAACCCAAAGGCATCGGCTTGCTCCAGGAACATAAAGAGCCTCAAACCATTATATTAGGTCACGGGAATGACCTAATATAAATGTTACTGGTATTTGGCATATCAAATACGACACAAAAGCTTGCTAGGCTTGCCATGCGGGTGGCATACTGCTGTAGTCACCTCTAAATAAAGCATTTATTGATGAACCGCACAGCCATGGCCACGCGAGCAGGGCTGTGATAGTCTGGTCTGCTGGGGGAGTTGTGACAAGAGGGAAGTCCGGATGTGGAAAATGGCAGGCATATAATGGCATATAATTATTAATAATAATTTATTATTATTTATTTATTATTTTTGCTTTTTTGGAGTCACACCCGGCAATGCTCAGGGGTTTCTCCTGGCTCTGCACTCAGAAATTACTCCTGGCAGTGCTCGGGGGACCGTATGGGATGCTGGGGATTGAACCCAGGTTGGCTGCATGCAAGGCAAACACACTACCCACTTTGCTATCGCTCTGGCCCCACTAGTTGCTTTTAAACAGAGACCACACTACAGTGCAGCTATCCAACTGCTTTATATTTTCACATAGATCTGTCTCACAGAGGGCAACGGCTATGTCTAAATGTAAAGTTCTTATGTAGCGATACGTAACGTGTTAGTGAAATGATCTAGACGCAATATCTGATTACCACCCCCAACTCTCAGAGAATTGAATAAGATATTCTTCATTGAGACTGCATATTTTTTTTTAAATTACCATTTAGAACAAACTCAAGTTCCCAGAGTTTTTGTTTTCCCACACTTATATGACAAAGAATAATTTAACTAATCTTTTTCTATGGTATTTCTGGCTTATTTCTTAAACAGAAGGATTCTGTTTCAAGAAAAATCTATAAATGTTCACTTTTCTTTCATAAACCTGGGTGACCTCTAATATGATTTCAATTTCACAGGGGGCGGCTGGGGAATGGGCAATGGGAATCACGTAAAAGTTATTGGTTCATGCTATTATAATGAGAACCATGTGTCCAGGGAAATTTACATCCATAAATCTCTCAGTGCATATAACTTCTAATTAAAACCTCATAACAATCTTTTCCAAATAATGAGCACAATTTTGAAATCTAGTTTAATTTCATTATTTCAGATATGGATGTGAGAAATGTGTCTGGAAGTGTCCAGAGGATAGCAGAAGAGAACATCATAACTACCATCTCTGTCTTTGTCTCTCTCTCTCTCTCTCTCTCTCTCTCTCTCTCCACACACACACACACACACACACACACATGCATTGCAGGAGAAGGTCAGAGATTACTAGCTTTAAAGCAGTCTTCAAAAACAGCCAACCCCATAAAAAAATGGGGAGAAGATGAACAGAAACTTTGGCAAGGAAGAAATTTGAATGGCCAAAAGACATATGAAAAAATGCTCATCATCACTAATCATCAGAGAGATGCAAATCAAAACAATAATGAGATATCACCTCACACCACAGAGACTGGCCCATATTCAAAAGGGTAACAGCAACAAGTGCTGGTGTGGATGCGGGAAAAGGGGACTCTCATACATTGTTGGTGGGAATGTCGACTTGTACAACCTTTCTGGAAAACAATATGGACATTCCTCCAAAGACTAGAAATTGAGCTCCCTTTTGACCCAGTCATACCACTTCTGGGAATATACCCTGGGAAGCCAAAAACACACAGCAGAAAAACAGTCCGCACTTTTATTTTCATAGCAGCACTATTCACAATAGCCAGAACCTGGAAACAACCAGTATGCTCGAGAACTGATGACTGGAAAAAAGAAACTTTGGTACATCTACACAATGGAATACTCTGCAGCTGTTAGGAAAAATGAAGTGATGAAATTTGCCTATAAATGGATGGACATGGAAAAGATCATGTTGAGTGAAATTAGTCAGAAGGAAAGAGAGAGAGACATAAAATGACTGCATTTATTTGCATGACATAAATATATCAGGTGGTCTTACCAAAAGTGGAAATTAGCGCAAACGTGAGGGAGTCAGAGGTTAGGTAAGACAGAGAAGGGAACAAGTGTGAATAAATGTCTAAAGGGCTGATACCAACGTAGAACTGAGCATTAAATACAGGCAAAAAAATGCACATGATGGCTTCCAAGTGTATGTAGTGCAACCCATAATGTGTAGGAGAAGGAAGGGAGAGAGAGGGAGAAAGAAAATAGATAAAGAACCTGCCATTTAGGCAGGCTATGGGAGGGGGAGGGAATTGGGGACATTGGTGGTGGGAAATGGGCACTGGTAGAGGGTAGGTGCTGGAACACTATGTGACCGAAACCTCCAAACATGAACAACGTTGTAATTGTATATCTCACGGTGGTATAATAAAATGTTTAATTAAAAAAAAAAAGCAGTCTTCACTGTACAGATTAATATCCTGTAGCCTTCAGATAACATGATTGTTTAGGAAGTCACTGAATTTAGACAACTGGTCTCTCCAATTAGAAAGTGCATGCCTAAGCAAAAAATGATAATAATAATAATAATAATAATATTGTTTCAATTAAAATTATCTGAGCTCTGCCTAGAAATCAACTCAAACTCTGAGCTTTTTTTGAGGGTTAAAGTATCTGACTGTATATGTGATAAAAACCATGATCCCACTTTTTGGATCTTGCCATTTCACACAGTCCAGTTTGCCTCTTGGAGCTCCTTCAGTCCAATCCAAACAGCACTCACAAATTCCAGGAAAGACAAGTGTTTTCCCGAGGAAGGCGGATTGCATTGAAGAGCATACAGTAAAGGATTTGTGATTCCAGCCAAAGCCAAATTTCAAAATCACTCCATGAATGATGAACAAAATATTTCTTTCACTCAGAATAGTAAAAAATAATAATAAATGGTCCTTAAAATAGTATGTTAACTGTCTCTTTATTGAAGATTGTTTCTTCCCTCAGTTGGGCAATACAATAATGGTAATAAACATGTTTAATCTATTAGCTTAAATGGAGCACTTACTCTGCCTTGAGGAGTCTTCTTTGAACTACTTTTCCTTCTTCTCCCGAAAGTCCCAGCAAATCAGGAAGCATAAATCACTGTTAAAAACCCAGTAAACATTACCATCAAGTTAATTCAGCAGATATATGAATATATTTGAACAAGAACTGATAGACATTATAAACAGTATGTTTACTCAAGTAAAGTAACATTTTACCGTCAGTAATACAGGTGACAAGCTCCTAGTACCAGTTTAACTAGAAAACATATGCAACCGCATCTGTGCCAAGGCAAATAGAGTTTTATTGAATGCACCTGATTTTAAGCCCCCTTTTAGGACCTCGTTTTAATAGCTTAATGAGAACCAGTTAGAGCCTAGCTAAACAAGTGGGTATGTGCTTAAAATTCACAAAACTACATCAGACAAGCTTATCATTTATAGAAACTCATCAGAAGCAGCAGAACATGGACTTCGTGTTTAAAAATTCTTTTTAAATTAACCTGGCCCTTTGTTGTAAATGATTTTCACAATCTGCTTAGAACATCTAAGGCCCGGTCTATCAAAGCTTTCCCAAGACTTTTAATTCAGGCCTGGCCTTTATGTTAAAGAGCTCAAGCTGCTGGCTGCCACAAGGACGCTGGGATTACCACAGAAGGAGAGTACCTAAGAGTGATCATTCTTCGCAAACATCTGCAGCCATTGAGATGGCGACCTGCTCAGAGGGCTGGGAAGCAGGCCATTATGGCCTGGCCTTCTGTGTCCTCTCTCAGCTGCAAGCGCACAAGTGCCAGGTGCAGAAGCCTCTCTCAAGAGGAGACTATAGAGGAGGGTAATGGTCACAGCGATTACGAACTGATAATTATCCCCTTCCTATTTCCTCACTGCAACCAACTGGTTGCTTCACTGATTATTTTCTCTTTATTGCTGAAAAATGGTATCCTATGGCTTGGGACTGATTATATCTTTCTTTCTACAGAGACTTTTATTTCGAAATTATGTGGAATGAGTTTGTTAGATTGTCTCTGTTAGTCACAAATCTGAAGAAATCACCCTATTGACTATTTCACAGTGGAAGGTTGGAGGGTTAATGCTAAATAGTCTGCTCTTGATATTCTTTCTTTTTCAGCTCTCATTCCAAATGCAGTGTGCTTATTGAGTTTTGGTTATTGTCGTCAATTTAAGTCTGTCTGTATTGGGAATAGGAAGTTCTCAATTTTTTCCTTGCAGAACTTTTCTTCTTCATTTTCTATACATTGACTAAGAAACTATATATTATTTCTGTGTACCTACTAAAAGCACACCAATGTGTTAGTATTCACAAACGTGGCACAAATTTTATATGATACAATAAAATAAGCATTTTTATGGGTATGCACTATATGGCCAAACACTAATTAAAAGCAGGATGGAGTTTTTACTTTCCCCGTTAGAGATATCAGGGCCAAAGTGTTTTAGTAGAACAATTGTTTTCATTGCCATGCAACAAACTTAGTAAAGGCTGTTTTCTGAGCACAAGAGTTTCATATGTACATTGTGGAAATACTAGGTTATTCCTTGATATTAACCTGAGGATCTATCTGCCAAAATTGAGTGCTGTAAAATAAATTTGGAATTTGATGTTTAAAACTTAAATAATTGAAACAATTGTGAAATAGGCACAGTGCCCTCCTACAAACGAATATAAATACTTTCAGTCAGAAGCTTGAAACTCACCTACTTGCCAACTTTTCATTAGTGCAGGAAAATTCCAAGTCTCACAGATAATTGTAACCAACATCAATGACATCTTAAACAGACATTTAACATTGCTGGAAATTTTGAAGTCATGAGAGGGAAAACGTTTTCCATCTTTTTGTTGTTTCCTCAAAAGGTGAATAAGAAAGAAACCTAATGGGAATATTAAAATAATGCAGAGAGTCAAGCATATTTTCTAAGTCCAAAATAATCTGCTACCTTATAAATATTATGTTCTATATATTATGTTCTATATAACTTAGTGTTCTACAAAATTATATTTAATATATTGCATTTTTAATTAATCAGGCCATATAAAATTATGACTTAAATTTCCTTTTGAACATTAAACAGAAACCATTGCTATTGAATTTATGAAACTCAACACTCTTAATTTTGTCTACTCTATGAGAAGCAGACCAAAACTGGAAAGAGGAATCAATATTTTAAATGTACCCTACTGTGTCAAATGGACTCAGTGAACACTTGTGTTTTTTTTTTTAAGAAATAGATTTGAGAAGGCAAAGAGATACAAACTACACTGACTATTAATTTTACTCTATGAAATATTATCTAGTGTTCTCTGTTGGAACTGTATACCCCATATGACATTATTTTGAAATCTTTTTCTCTTACAATGTGGAAATGTTTCCATATGTTAGAAGTTGGTCTCAGCATTTCACTGAGTGAAAACAATTATGCAAACAGAATTCTGTGGCCAACTTGGACATAAACAGCAAAACATTAGGTATAGACACAGTACTTGAAAGTTGACATTGAGGTGGCCCCTCAGAGTTAACTGTCCTCGCTTCCAAATTCATTTTCTTTTTAGCTCTTTGGGTCACACCTGGCATTGCTCAGGGGTTACTCCTGGCTCTTTGCTCAGGAATTACTCCTAGCAGTGCTCGGGTTCCATATGGGATGCCAGGGATTGAACTTGGGTCGGCCACATTGAAGGCAAATGCCCTACGTACTGTGCTATCACTCCGCCCAAATTCCTGAACTCTAAGATAGGCTTGTATTTTCCCATACAATGCCAGATTGGTAGTGATTCCACTAGAATTTATAAGCAAATTGTTAAACATCTATTGAACCTAATACATATATTTACACCATGTATATGGTATATATACACATATATACCATGTATATTATATACACATATATACTATGTATATATGTGTATATTATATATATGTGTATATATTATATACACATATATACTATGTACATATGTGTATATACCATATATGTGTGTATATACCATGTATTTACCATATAAATGGTTATATATACCATATACATGGTGTATATGTGTATATGGTATATATACCATGTATATGGTAAATATCTAATTCATAGTATCTACTATGATTCATATATTTAACTGTTTCCCACACCTATTAGTCTATGTATATGGTATATACGGTATATGTATATATACCCCATCTGCCTGTTGTCTGTCATCTACAAGCTGTTCACTCAAGTCATCCTGGACAGTATTGCCAGAACATTAGATGAAGGGCAACCATGCAAACAAGCTGGCTTCTGAAAAGGATTCAGCACAATCAATCATATCTACATGGTAACCAAGCTCATTGAAGTTTGTAGGAAGTTCAGGATGCCACTCTGTCTCACGTTCATTGATTTAAAGAAAGCCTTTGATTCTGTAGAGACTGAAGCAGTCATCGAAGCCCTAGTCAAACAGGGTGTTCAAACCCAATACATCAAGATCCTTCTTGAGCTGTATTATGGATTCACCACCAGGATCTCACCATTCTACAAAGAAGTGATCATTGATGTCAAAAGAGGAGTTCAGCAGGGGTGATATCATTTCACCAAAACTCTTCAGCACCACCCTTGAGAACATCATGTGACAATTAGAATGGGAAGGAATGGGAGTGAAGATAGACGGTTGGCAACTAAACCACCTCCACTTCGCTGATGACATCGTTCTAATAACACCAAACATTAGCCGGAGCAGCACAAATGCTGGCTGACTTTGACCAAGAATGT
This sequence comes from Cryptotis parvus, assembly GCA_021461705.1. Lineage (NCBI taxonomy): Eukaryota > Metazoa > Chordata > Mammalia > Eulipotyphla > Soricidae > Cryptotis > Cryptotis parvus. The sequence goes on from JAJIBD010009651.1 coordinate 12,649, forward strand.
GGAAAGATAGGTCTACAGCTGAATCTCAGCAAAACTATGTTCATGAGAAATGAACTAGTTCCAGAGGCCCCATTCACTCTCAATGGAACAAATACCTCTGAATGCAGCAGTTATATGTACCTAAGTCAAGAAGTCAACATGATGAATGACCTAAAACCTGAGCTGCACAGGAGGAAGAAAGCAGCATGGAATACCTTCAAAAAGCATCGAAAAATAGCTAAAAAGACAAAGAACCTCCAGCTCTGGGCACATCTCTTCAACTCCACCATTCTCCCTGCATTAATATACGCCTCAGAGACCTCAGAGAGCAGGATGAGAATGCTATTTGGGTCTCCCAAAGAGGAATCAAAAGAGCTATGCTTGGAATATCACACCTCACTCACGTGAAAGAATGAATCTGGAACTCCAACCTCCGTCGCTGTTCCAGAGTCAGGGACGCTGTCTCCTTTGACAAGGCATCGAAAATCAGATGGGCTGGACATGAAATGCGATTTGGAGATGACCGCTGGACTAGAGCCGTTACTGACTGGATCCCACGGATGTCAAAAGATCACATGGCCGCCCACCTACAAGATGGTCAGACTTCTTCATCAAGACCCTGAATGAACAGTTTGAGGTTCTTCATATTCCTGAAGCAACCAGATGCCATTTGGCTACACCAGCACGTGATAGGGTCAAATGGAAATGTTACTGGCGCCCCCTCGAGCAAAGCGACAAATAACAGGATATCAAGTGATCAAGTAATGGTAAATATCTAATTCATAGTATCTACTATGATTCATATATTTAACTGTTTCCCACACCTATTAGTCTAAAGTTGAGAGTGATTAAATTATTTGCCTGGAGACCACAAAGATAGTACAGAGGGTTTGGTCTTGCCTTGCACATATACAACCTGAGTTCAATACCCAGTACCACATTTGGTCTCCTAGCACTGCCAACAGTGATTCCTGAGCTTGGAGTCAAGAGTAAGCCCTGACCACTGATGGGTGTGGGCCCAACAAACAAAAACTAGCAACAACAAAAAATGTACCTAAGAAATTGTTTTCCTTTTTTTCTTATTTCTTTTCAAAATTAAATATATATCTTGCAGGACTGGAATGTTGCTCAGTAGAACTCCTACTTCACATAAATGAGGCCTTAGGTTTAATCCCTAATATCCAACAATTAACAATTTTTTGAAAACAGCATGGAGATTACCAAGACAGGAGTAGCAAGTTCACACTTATTTTTTCTTTTAATTTTCTTGTTTTTTGAACCACACCCAGCAATGCTCAGGGATTACTCCTGGCGGTGATTGGAACACCATATGGGTTGCTGGGGACTGAACCAGGATCAGCCGCACATAGGGAAGGGCCCTACTCGCTATACTATCACTCCAGCCCATCCACCTATTTTAATACTTTCCCTTATTCCTTTACTTTGGTCATTCTCAGCAAACAAAGTAAGAGGTTTCTTAAATTTTACCTTGAATAAGAATCTGTGCTTGCTATGTTTTTGGTCTAGATTCAAGATCTCATCTGTAAATGCACTATATTCTTGCAGCTTCCTTTTACAGAGCAATAGGACCGTGCCGCTAGGCAGCAACACTCTGGCTCTCTCAGATTTCAGCTCCAGTGATGATCATCGCTGTATACAGTATTTAATGGTCTGCAAACATTTTAGACTATTTTGTGAAAGCAACTTCCTATTGCTTGTCTTTTGAACATCTGCTATTTCCTTTCATTCTTTTATTCCTTTTTTCTCTTGCTGTGGACCAACTAGAGTTAATAATATTGAATATTCACTTTGTCAAACATGGCTTTAAAACAGCACAGTTACCTTAGTATACCCATGAGCCTGTCCTGCCACTAACTGAATCTTATACTCATCACCCTCTACTTAGAGCAAATGTGATTCTTTATGCTGCCCACAACTCTATTCCCTCATACATAATTGGACAATTATCTCTAACTACTTTTTGAAAATAGTGTGTCCATCTGTTATATTATGAGGCATGACTGTCACTTCTTGCTGTATCATCTGGGAGATACAAGTGCTGAATGTTAGCTAATACTGAACACTTTCCAGTATGGAAACCTTTTAAAGAGAAAGTCTATTTCATTTGTTTGGTGTAAACATGTTTGCTGGCTACGAATGCTAATAATATTGGAAAGAATTCCCAAAAGGTTTTGGTAAAACTCCAGCTATATAGGAGTTAAAGGTATTCATTGCAGAGTAAAGTACAACTCAAAAGAAATACTGTGGCTATTAATTTGAATTTTGTTGACCTTTAAAGGGACACATTAAGTGGTAAGTCCTGTTTAACCATTGTTAACCTCTTTCACTATGACTTGCTATTTTTTAATCATAATGATGTTACAAAAGTATTTTCACCCTAATACTTAAAACTCAGATGCATTATTCACTGTATCACTGTCTTCCTGTTCATCATCGATTTTCTCGAGCGGGCACCAGTAACATCTCCATATGTCCTGTCTCATGCAGGTAGAGCCCAAGGGCACCTGCTTGCTCCAGGAACATAAAGAGCCTCAAACCATTCCATCAGGTCATGGGAATGAGGTCTATAATTGTTACTGGTATTTGGCATATCAAATATGACACAGGTAGATTGCCAGGCTCTGCCGTAGGGGTAGCATACTCTTGTAGTCATCTCTAAATCCAGCATTTATTGATGAACAGCACGGCCACTTGCACCGCGCGAGCAGGGCTGTGATAGGTTGGTCTGCTGGGTGAAGTTCTAACGAGGGGAAAGTCCAGATGTGGAAAATGGAGTCCCTCATGGAGTGGGGGTCTTCTGGCTTGTTGCGAGGCTCTCCTGGGGTGGCGGGTGAGGGCTAGAACCCGCCATTACTCCTGGGCGACTCATGAGCGGCTGAGCACAGGGAGAGCCAGTAGCAGCTCTGCCCCATGTCTGTGAGTCTCTCATTATTAAACCAGATGCATTATTAAAACCAGATGCATTATTAAACCAGAATAACTTTTATTTCTACCCCCTGAAGTATCCATAACATAAAAAGTGAGCAATAATTATTTTGCTTACATTTTTGGTTTTGTTTCGGGGCCACGCCCCAAAATAATGGGTTGTCCTCACAAGAGATACTCAGAAACTGGAGGCCACTTCCAGCCATACTAGACCAACCTGTAGTGCCAGAGCGACAGAACAAAGGATAGGGCACTTACCTTGCACACTATGGTCATGGGTTTGATCTCCTACCCCCAAAACGTCCCAGAGCCAGTCAGAGTGATACATTAGAGCCCCAATGGGTGTTCCCCTACCTGCAACAAGGCAAGACTAGACCAACCTGGTAGGAAATTTTAGTGATCCCAGACCATGCTATATGGGTGAGTGATTCAATATCCTCTGGCCTCTGACCTCTCTTCCTGACCCTCAGAGACCAGTTTTAATTATAGGGATGCAAACAAGAACAACTGTTATCTTAGACAACTCTAGCCACCTGGCTCAAACATAGTTCACAGGTGTAGACACATAGTCCAAATCATCCAGTCAGATTCCTGGGAAAGGAAAGGAATTCTTTTCCCAGGAATTTGACCTGACCAATCCAGGTCTGTCTTTACTGGTTGAAATATCAGAGTGAAAATGGGGGGATGTGGGTAGGTCAGGGAAATGGTCACTCTGGAAGAGGACTAGATTTGAAAGGAGGCAAAGTGATATACATGATACTCTATCAGGAACAGTATTGTAAATCACTTGCCAAAAAAGGGAGGGAGATAAAAAAGAACTGCCTGGCTGCACAGAGGCTGGGAACAGGGAAGGAACCTGGTAAAGGGATGGTGATGGAAATTGTACTCCTTGAATTCAATTATGAATAATTTGTAACTTTGTAATTCACGGTGGTTCAGTGCAAAGGAAGGAAGTAAGGAAGGAAGGAGGGAGGAAGGAAGGAAGGAAGGAAGGAAGGAAGGAAGGAAGGAAGGAAGGGAAGGAAGGAAGGAAGGAAGGAAGGAAGGAAGGAAGGAAGGAAGGGAAAGGAAGGAAGAGGAGGAGGGAGGGAGGGAGGGAAGGAGGGAGGGGAGGGAGGGAGGGAGGGAGGGAGGGAGGGAGGAAGGAAGGGAGAGAGGGAGGGAGGAAGGAAGGAAGGGAGGGAGGGAGGGACAAAGAGAGAGGGAGGGAGGGGAAGAAGGGAGGAAGGAAGGAAGGAAGGAAGGAAGGAAGGAAGGAAGGAAGGAAGGGAAGAAGGAAGGAAGGGAGGGAGGGAGGGAGGGAGGGGAGGAGGGAGAGAGGAAGCAAGGAAGGAAGGCAGGAAGGCAGGAAGGCAGGAAGGCAGGCAGGAAGGAAGGCAGGAAGGAAGGAAGGAAGGAAGGAAGGAAGGAAGGAAGAAAGGAAGGAAGGAAGGAAGGAAGGAAGGAAGGAAGGAAGGAAGGAAAGGAAGGGAGGGAGGACGAAGAGAGGGAGGGAGGGAAGAAGGAGGAAGGAAGGAAGGAAGGAAGGGAGGGAGGGAGGAGGGAGAGAGGAAGCAAAGGAAGGAAGGCAGGAAGGAAGGCAGGAAGGAAGGCAGGAAGGAAGGCAGGAAGGAAGGCAGAAAGGAAGGAAGGCAGGCAGGGCAGGCAGGCAGGCAGGCAGGCAGGAAGGCAGGCAGGCAGGCAGGCAGGCAGGCAGGCAGGCAGGCAGGAAGGCAGGAAGGAAGGAAGGAAGGAAGGAAGGAAGGAAGGAAGGAAGGAAGGAAGGAAGGAAGAAAGGAAGGAAGGAAAGAAGGAAGGAAGGAAGGAAGGAAGGAAGGAAGGAAGGAAGGAAGGAAGGAAGGAAGGAGTAATGAAAAGGAAAAAGGAAAAGAAAAAAGAAAGTCAGAGTCACTTGACTGGGGGCCACCTGAGGTGGTGGGTTGCAAGTTATTCCCAGTTCAGGTTGCTCAGAGGATGCTGTGCCCATGCAGTGTGCAATTGGGGTCACAAAGAGTCTGGGCTCCAGAGCTTGAACCTTCTTCTCATTCCAAAGCTCAATACTTTCTAATCATCGTGGTCCCTGCTGCATTGAGGAACATAGTCTTTGGGCAAGATGAAGTTGTAGGAAAATTAAACAGTGAAGGCCTGAAAGATAGTGCATTGGATAGAACACTTGCCTTGCAAAGCAGCCGACTTGGGTTGGATTCTGTGCATATCATGTGGTCCCCTGAGCACCACCAGGTGTGATCTCTAAGCATAGCTAAAAGTAAGTCCTGATAAAAACTCTATGACCTCAATTCAAAATAATAAGTAAAAGGCAAAAAGATAACATGAAAGATACCCACTGACATGGCAAAAGCCGTGTTAAGAGGAAAGTTTATAGCTCCACAAGCATTCATCAGAAAAGAAGAAAGGGCCCACATGAATAACCTGACTACATAGCTGAAGACATTAGAAAAAGACCAACAAAAAGGAACCCAACCCAGGCAGAAAAAAGGAAATAATAAAACTTAGAGAGGAAATCAATGAGTTGAAAACCAAAAAAAAAAAAAAAAAATCCAAAAGATTAATGTAACCAAGAGCTGGTTTTTTGAAAAACAAAACAAGATTGAAAAACCACTGGCAAACTTGTAAGGACAGAGAAAGAGAGAACCCAAATAAACAGAATCAGAAATAAAACTGGTGACATCACAACAGAAACCACAGAAATTCAAAATCATCAGAGATTACTTTGAGAGCCTGTATGCCGTGAAACACGAGAATCTAGAAAAAATGGATAAATTCCTGAAGTCCTATAACCTCCCATGACTGAAACAAGAAGACCTGCAATACCTGAATAAGCATATCACCATCGAGGAAATTGAAACAGTAATTAAAAGTCTGCCCAAACACAAAGCCCAGGTCCAGTTGAATTCACTAATAAACTCTACCAAACCTTTAAGGAGGGCCTACTGTCAGTCCTTTTCCAGCTCTTCCAGGAAATAGAAGAAACAGAAACACTCCCAAACAGCTTCTACGAGGCACATATCACCCTGATACCCAAAGCAGGGAGAGACAACACAAAGAAGGAAAACTACAGACCAATCTCCCTGATGAACACAGATGCGAAGATCTTCAACAAAATACTAGCAAACAGAATCCAAAGACTCATCAAGAAGATTATACATCACGAACAAAGTAGTATTCATCTTGGGAATGCAAGGATGATTCAGCATTCGCAAGTCAATCAACATAATGCATCATATCGATAAGAGAAAATATAAAAACCATATGACCCTATCAATAGACTCAGAGAGCATTTGACAAGATCCAGCACCCATTCATGATTAAAATCCTTCAGAAAATGGGAATTAAAGGAACCTTCCTCAAGATATTACAGCCATCTACCAAAAGCCCACAGCGAGCATCATTCTCAATGGGGAAAAATAGAAAACCTTTCCCCTGAGATCAGGGACAAAACAAGGTTGCCCACTCTCACCTCTTTTATTCAATATAGTACTGGAAGTACTTGCCATAGCAATCAGAGAAGAAAAGGGCATCAAGGGCATCGAGATAGACAAGGTAGAATGCAAGCTATCATTATTCACAGATGATATACCTAGAGAACCCTAAACTCTCTAAAAAACTCCAGAAACAATAGACACATATAGTAGAGTGGCAGGATACAAAATCAACACCCAAAAGTCAGTGGCTTTCCTATACAAATAACGAAAGAGAAGAAAGGGATATTAAGGAAATGATTCCATTCACAATTGTGCTACAGAAAATCAAATACATAGGAATCAACTTAACCAAGTGTGTAAAGGACCTATACAAAGCAAACTACAAGACACTGTTCCAAGAGATAAGAGGACACGAGGAAATGGAAACACATTCTCTGCTCATGGATAGGGAGAATCAACATTGTCAAATGGTAATACTCCCTAGAACTCTGTACAGATTGAATGCAGTCCCTATAAGGATACCCATGACATTCTTCAAAGAAATTGACCAAACACTCCTGAAATTTGTATGGAACAATAAACCCCCTTGGATAGCTAAAGCAATCCTCGGGAAAAAAGAAGATGGGAGGCATCACCTTTCCCAACTTCAAACTGCACTACAAGGCAGTAGTAATTAAAACAGCATGGTATTGGAATAAAAACAGACCTGTGGACCTATGGAAGAGAATTGAGTATCCTGACACCCAACCTCAAACACATGATCATTTAATCTTTGATAAAGGTGCAAAGAGTCCAAAATGGAGTAAGAAAAGCCTCTTCAACAAGTGATGTTGGGAAAACTGGGCAGCGACATGTAAAAAATGAATTTGGACCTGTGTCTAACACCATGCACGAAAATCAGATCAAAATGTATTAAAGATCTCAATATCTGACTTGAATCCATAAAGTACATTGAATCTAAAGGCATCTTCAAAGGTGAAACATCACTAACAAAGCAACTAGAAGAAAAGATAAACATATGGAACTACATGAAACTAAAAAGCTTCTGCACCTCAAAAGAAGCAGTGACTAATATACAAGGACAATCCACAGAATGGGAAAGAATATTCAGCCAATACCCATCTGATAAGGGGTTAATATCTAGGATATATCAGGCACTGGTACAACTCTACAAGAAGAAAACAAACAACCCCATCAAAAAATGGGGAGAAAAATGAACAGACACTTCAGCTAGGAAGAAATTCGAATGGTGAAAAAACATATGAAATAATGCTCATCATCACTAATTATCTGAGAGATGCAAATCAAAACAACAATGGGATATCATTTTGCACCACAGAGATTGGCACATATCCAAAAGAGCAAGAGCAACAAGTGCTGGCGTGGATGTGTGGAAAAGGGAACACTCATCCATTGTTGGTGGGAATGTCGGCTGGTACAGCCTCTCTGGAAAACAATATGGACATTCCTCCATAGACTAGAAATCGAACTCCCATTTGACCCAGTCATACCACTCCTGGGAATATACTCTTGTAAAAATACGCAGCAGAAACACCATCCCTACTTTCATGTTCATAGAAGCATTATTCACAATAGCCAGAATCTGGAAACAACCAGAGTGCCCAAGAATAGATGACTGGATAAAGAAGCTTTGGTACTTCTAGACAATGGAATACTTTGCAGCTGTTAGGAAAAATGAAGTTATAAAATTTGCCTATAAATGGATGGACATGGAGAAGATCATGCTAAGTGAAATTAGACAGAAGGAGAGAGACAGATATAGAATGACTGCATTTATTTGCATGACATAAATACATATGTACATATTAGGATACTAGTATCCAAGGTCTATGGATATGATACCAATATCCAAATGGTATCATATCCAATATCCAATTGGTATCATTGGTCAAGGATATAATATCAATTTCCAGTATTCCAAGCTATGCCTCATTTGCCAAGGCATGGAAATCAGATGGGCTGGACATGTAATGCAATTTGGAGACAGCTGCTGGAGTAGAGCCGTTACTGACTGGATCCCACGGAACATCAAAAGATCACTTGGCTGCCCACTTACAACATGGTCAGACTTCTTCGTCAAAGACCCTGAATGAACGGTTTGAGGCTCTTCGTATTCCTGAAGCAACCAGTTGCCATTGGGCTACACTGGCACATAATAGGGTCAAATGGAAATATTACTGGCTCCTGCTCGAGCAAATCGATGAATAACAAGATGTCAAGTGATCAAGTGATCCAAGGTCAAGTGAAACATGTATCTGGTGGTCTTGTCAAAGGTGGAAATTATCGCAAACGTGTGGGAGTCAGAGGCTAGATAAGACAGAAAATGGAACAGTGTGCTAACAATTATCAAAAGTACTAATACCAACATAGAACTGAGCATTAAATACAGACACAAAGATACACATGACAACCCTTTAAGATGTTCTGTAACCCACAATCTGGAAGGGAAGGAAAAGAGACAGAGATAGAGAGAAAGGAAAAGAAATAAAGAACGTGCCATGGAGGCGAGCTGGGGGAGGCGGGGAGGGAACAGGGGACATTGGTGGTGGGAGATGGGCACTGGTGGAGGGATGGGTGGTGGAACACTGTATGACCAAAACCCAAATATGAACATCTTTGTAATTGTATATCTCACAGTGGTATAATAAAATACTTTAAAAAAAAGAAAAGTAAACATCAGCAGAATGGTATACCACCAACTGACTAATATTACAGGTAGAATTAGCAATCTATACCATCTGAAGAGTAAAATCTCAGCAATTGCCTGCCAAGAAGTAAAAATAATTAACAGTTTATAAACTTTAAACAACTTACTGCTGAGCTGTGCAAATCCCATTCACAAGCAACCATGAACCAGGACTGGTAGTAACTCCGGGAAGAATGACCATAGATACAACTACAGCATCTTCCTGTAGTATGCTGTGAAGCAGCTGCATAACTTATTAACAACAAAACCACCCAGTTGAGTGTCAGGTCTATGCAGGGACCTTTCCCGTATATGTGTTGCAATGATCAATGTTGGTATAGCCAGCTATGAGAGCTGGTGTGGGGATAGGGAATATGTGGGGAGCGGTAGCATTTGGTGGCAGTAGGGTCGCACTGGTGGTGTGACTGGTGTTGAAGAATGTATGTTCATGACAACTTTACTGTGAAGAAATCTGTAAGTCACGGTGTTTAAATAATAAAAATTAACTGCGTTTGTAGCTAAAAAAAAAAAAAAAGAAAGACACCCACCATTCATGTTCAAAAGACCCTGACAGATTGCTACTATACTTGAGCTTGGTTCTTCAACCATCTACTCCATTAAAATCCCCTAGCTATCAAGCTATTTCAGCATGGATTTATGTCACTCCCAACTAGAACAAAACAAAACAAAGATCATAAAAATGTACCAATTCCTGGAAATTACCACACAAACATGTGGGAGCAGAAGTTAGGTAAGACAGAAGGGAATAGTGTGGCAATAATTGTCGAAAGTGCTATTACCACATATAACTTAGCATTAAATACAGGCAAAAAGATACACATGATAACCTCTAAGTTTTTTAATTAATAAAAAGATAAGAATAGATAGATAGATATATATATATATATATATATATATATATATATATATTCACTGTCTATCACTGTCACTGTCTTCCCGTAGATCATTGATTAGCTCAAGTGGGCACCAGTAACATCTCCATACATCCTGTCATATGCGAGATAGCCCAAGGGCATCTGCAACTCCAGGAACATAAAGAGCCTCAAACCATTCCATCAGGTCGTGGGAATGAGGTCTACACTTGTTACTGGTATTTGGCATATCAAATACGCCATGGGTAGTTTGCCAGGCTCTGCCATGCGGGTGGAATACTCTTGTAGGCACCTCAAAACTCGAGCATTTTGGGCCCGGGGCGCCCAGCGGTAGGGCGTTTGCCTTGCACGCGGCTGGCCCATGCTAGCACGGGTTCAATCCCCAGCATCCCATATGGTCCCCTGAGCACCGCCAGGAGAAACACCTGAGTGTCGCCGGGTGTGACCCAAAAAAGAAAAAAAAACTCGAGCATTTATTGATGAAAGAAAATGAATAGATAAATTAAATAAACAGAAAATGTTGGACCATAAGACCAACTAGTAGTTATGGAAGAACAGAGAGAGGTGAGCTGGAGAGGGATGGGATTCATAAACCGGGACAAAGGGGAAATGCAAGTTGATTCACAATGTTGCATACTTAAAACTTATGTAGTATTTGATACAAGGTTAACTCAATAAATAAATAACTTAAAAGTCCATCAGGTCCAAATTTGAAGACAGCATCTGTATTCCACCACCAATGCAGCCACTCATATTCTTTTTTCATTCAGAAGTTACTATTCCATCCTATGTGTTTGGCAGGCATGTCTCCAACTTCTATCATTAGCTTCAAAAGTAATCTGTGCGGACGTAACGAACCAATGATCACCTTTGAATGATGTTTCACTGTGGTAATAAAAAATAAAAAAAAAAAGTAATCTGTGCACTCTGGAATACTGGATATAGCGCACTGCAGGACCCCTCTCTGCGGGCACTCGGCTCTTCCGGCTGGTTCTCAGGGTGCTCTCCTCGGGCATCTGTGCGGGCTCCACTCTTCAGGGCCTCTCTCTTCTGGGCGTCTTTGTTCAGGGCAGCACCTTGCAGGTCCTCTCCCAGGACCTCTTTTCTCAGGACCTCTTTTCTGAGGTCCTTTCTGCTCAGGGCTTTTCTCTTCAGGGCCTCTTTTCTCCTCGTTTCTCTACTTATCCAAGTCCCTAACTCTGTTTCCCTGTGTCACCGCTTTGTCCTGTTGCCTCTGTTTCTCTGATACTCTGTGTCCATAATCTATTTCTTTGTTTCTCTGCTGTTTGTCCTTTTGCCCTGTGAGCTGTTTACCTGTTGCCCTGCGGCCTTAGTGCTAGCCCTTGGGCTCAGTCACAGGACTTGCAGCTCTGGAGCTGGCCCCTCGGGCCTAGGTACCAGGAGCTGCTTCTCCTTCCTGGATAGCTGCTATCTGGCCCAGGCACCAGGAGCCACTGCTCTCTCCATCCGGAAGTATTAATATATATATATATTACAATCCACAATATGTAAGAGAAGGAAGAGAGAAAAAGAGAGAGAAAGAGAAAGAGAGAAGAGAGAGATAAAGAGCCTGCCATAGAGGTAGACTAGGGGAGGGGGAAGGGAATCGGGGACATTGGTGGTGGGAAGGGTGCTGGAACACTGTATGACCGAAACCCAAACATGAACATCTTGGTAATTGTTTATCTCATTGCGTTATAATAAAATATATTTTAAAAAATAAATAAAACAAATAAAAAATACTAAGCCATGATATAAATGTACTAGAAAGAGCTGTCTTTAATAAAATCCATTTAGAAAATCAAGTGTTGAAGAAAGTCCTGTTTTGAGGGGGGGGGTGAGGGTGGGGGTTTTTTTATAATTAATTTTCAGATGGCAGTCCTTTTGGGGGATTAGATAGGAACATATTTGTCCCAGCACTAGGGAAGTGCCTTGAAGAGAACAAAAAATATAAGGCACAGAACGGTATGTGTTTATAATAAATTGTGTAATAAATGCAAAAAAGTAACAATTCCTAAATTATATAGATTATGAAACTACGGTTAAAATCAAAACAAAATTCTTGACTTTCATGTTTGTATATATGTACTCAGGCAGACTAAGAATTAAAAAACCTGTACAAATCCTAAAATTTCTAAGTAATCCAATCAATTTTGTCCTTAACTTCAAATTTTTGCATAACATACAAAATCAATAAATCAGAGAGTATTTGGTTCTTTAATTTTTTCATCACTTGTAAGGCTGTAAGAGAAGAAAGAAATATATTCCTTTTTATTACATAATCTTTGTTCTACTTGCTTACCAAGTAGTTAACTGTGTTAGTAAATTGAATAAGATCACAGGTAGTATATTAAGGGCAAGACTCAAATTCAGGAATTATTATTTCAGGATCTAGTTGTTATTTTTTTAAACCACCAACTTTACTAATTACTTTCTAACCAATAATATGTATGTTTCTCCACCCCAATATTTTGAAAATTTTTTCAACCTAAATTCAAATTACAATACAATAGAAAAAAAGTACATTTGCTCTTCAGATTCACCAATTGCAGCACATTTGCTCGTTCTTTAGATGATATGGATCAACAGACAGACATAAGCATACAGATAAAAGGTACTTGTTTAAAATAAGTTTTAGACAGCTTTATGCTATGTCCCAAAAATACCACTGAAGACCCCAGGTTGAACATATTCCTTGTTCCTGCTTATCTGTCTTAGCATTAACATTTTTCTAAAAATAATTAGATATCTATCTCATACAATTTGGACAGTCTAGATTTGTCTGGCCATTTCCAGATTACATGTTCAGGTGCGGATTTTACATTCTGGCAGAGATACAGCTAGGGTGATACCAGGTGTTTCCCCTATATCACATCATGGAGCTTGGAAGTCCATTTGTTCAATGGTGACAATGCTTCTGATCATGTACAATGTCTCTTCAGTTCTCCCATTTTTGCAAATATAATGTTATTTACTACCCCTTGCATTGGCAATAATGCTGGTCATTTTTAAAATATCATTATTTTAAATTGTAGTCTGCGTTTTCCTAACTAGAATATTTCTGCAGATTTTTGTCCCGATTCTCTTTATTTTAGTATCATAGAAATTAAAGTGCTATTTTTTTAATTTGTTGAGATCACACTACTACTCATCTTGATGCTTGAATTATTCCAAGCCTGATCAGCGAAAAGTCCCGTGACCTTTTGACACATTCTCATATTGCTTGAGCATTTTCATTTTTGGCACTAACATTCTAGTTTCATTTTACCCTTTCTTTTCCCAAAGACAGAATCAGCTATTTTACTAGTCCTTTTAGTGGGGAAAGGTTTTAGAAACTGAGCTGTTGGTACCTGATAAGTTGGTACTTCTGGAGTGACATTGCTTTGGGTTCTTTCAATGTTCATGCATTATGAAATTTGAACAATTTTTAAATAAAATAAATTTTTTGAATTTTAAGTACTATCACTGGAGCAGTAGTGCAGTGGGCAGGAAACTCGACTTGCAACTGGAGCCAACTGGGGAAACTGTGGGTGCTGGAGATTGAACTCCAGTTGACTCCAGTTGCAAGTCAGGAGCGATCCCTGGGTGCAGAGACAGGAATAAGTCTTGTGCACTGCAGAGTATGATCCGAAAACAAAATTTTTTTTTTAATTTTTTAATAAACTTATACTTTTATTCAAAACCTGTGTGCATAAGGTTTTCCTTTTTCCTGTGCATGATTTAAATTGTCCCAGAACCCTGGATTCCAATAATATCAACATTATTCACTTTTCTATCCTACAACTATATATATATATGTATATATATGTATATATATATATATATATATATATATATATATATATCACTGTATCACTGTCTTCCCATTGTTCATCGATTTTCTCGAGTGGGCACTAGTAACATCTCCATGAGTCCTGTCACAAGCATATATATATATATATATATATATATATATTTAGTCAGCTAGCAATTTTAAATGCAGGCATCAAATCTTCTAAGTTGACATTTTTTGGCAGTTTCAGAACATGTCAAACTAGTGATACAAAATAAGGACTATATGTCCTGGGCGCTCATGTTCCTGTTTTGAGAATTAGGTTCATGTGTCCATTACAGTCCTTGCACATCATAACTTCCTCTTTTTTGAATTCTGAGTGTTCATTAATTTTTATTTTGATGAAACTATGTTTCTAGAAAAAATTTTAAGGGTATTACCCCCCCCCCCCCCCCCACCCCACCCCCCCCCCCCCCCCCCCCCCCCCCCCCCACCCCTTGTTACACTGTGGATCCAAAACTTACATGAGCATCTTCAATTGTATGTCTAAAATGATGTAATGATATTTGGGGAAAATAAATTTAAAAAAAATATTTTCAATGAGTCTGCTATACATCTCAGATCTTAAGCTATTTTTAAACGCAAACAAAAATGAAAAAAATTATCTTGTAGTCTAAATAGTTTCAATTCCCTCTAAGATAAAGCACAAGACAATAATTCCCCCTCTCACTGCTCTTATTTACTATAAGACGTCCTAGCCACAGTAATTATGTAGCGACATTAAGGACATCCAGATTGGAAAAGAAATCAAATTCTCACTATCTGAAAAAAAAAAACATGATGCTATACTTAGAAAACCCTAAAAACACTACCAAAATAATTCTCTTAGAAACAATAAACTTGTACATTAATATGTCAGGCTACAAAATTGGTGCAAATGTTTGTTAGTCCCAAATGACAGCATATTTGTATTGTAGCAAAAAGAGTTGACGTATCTTTTCTCAGGTGTATTACAATTAAAATATGTAGCAGTAAGTTTAAGTATGTGGTATATTTTCAGAAATAAAATAAAATACAAATGTTAGTAATAACCCTCTAAAAGAATGTGAAGTTTAATGGGGCTGGGAGCGATAGCCCAGCGGGTAGGGCGTTTGCCTTGCGCGGGCCGGCCTGGGTTCGATCCCCAGCATCCCGTATGGTCCCCCAAGCACCGCCAGGGGTAATTCCTGAGTGCAGAGCCAGGAGAAACCCTGAGCATTGCCGGGTGTGACCCAAAAAAGCAAAATAAATAAATAAATAAATAAATAAATGAATGAATGAATGAATAAATAAATAAATAAATAAATAAATAAAGATTTTAAAAAAGAATGTGAAGTTTAAAAAATTAGATTAAGTTGAGCCAGCAGACACCTCAACAGGCAGGAGCACATGAAAAGTCTCCCCCTACACAGCCTCGTCCCTCAACCCTAACACCATCGCAAGTAGCTCTGGAGGTCCCCACCCTGCCTGCCCCGTATACTAAACCATCAGGTCCACACAGCCATGCCAAAGACATCCAGGAGTGAACTCCAGGCCCTCTGAGCATCACTTGAAAAATTAGAAGTTAGTTATTTAGCAGCAATTATCAATGCCTTTTGCTAACTAAATATTGATAAACTATTAGAAATGGTGAAATGTATAGTAAAATAAGACTGAACTAAATAATTTCCCAAAACATTACATATCTACACTGACTTTAATAGTAAATAGATCTAGGTTCAAGATTCTTTAGCCTTCAGGGGCTGGAGCAATAGTACAGCAGGTAGGAGATTGCTTTGCACGTGGCCGACCTAGCCTTGATCCCCCAACACCACAGATAGCCTCCCAAGTACCATCAAAAATGAATCCTGGGACCCGGAGCGATAGCCCAGCGGGTAGGGCGTTTGCCTTGCACGCGGCCGGCCTATGCCGGCCTGGGTTCGATCCCGGCATCCCATATGGTTCCCTGAGCACCGCTAGGAGTAATTCCTGAGTGCAGAGCCAGGAGTAGACCCCTGAGCATCGCGGGTGTGACCCAAAAAGCGAAAAAAAAAAAAAACCCAGCACTATATACAGTGCCCTGTAAAACAGCCAGGAGTGACCTTAGAGCACAGATCCAGGAGCAATCCCTAAACATAGCCAGGTATGCTCCCTATCCCTTACCAGAGAAAAGCTATATTAATCCAGGAGCAAAGATAGATCAAAAGACTAGGATGTGTTTCTGGTCTGGGTTTGGATTTTCAGCAGTGCCCGGCCTTCTTGCACTGTCAGTTGTAATCCTGGTAGTCCCAAACACTTCTGGGGAGGTTGCATAAAACAAGGGAACAAATAAAAAGAATACATTAATCCCTATAATTATTTTAAGTCATTTAAGAGCTAAACACTCAACAAGTTTTATAGAAATTTATAAACATTTCTTTTGTAATATAAACAAATAGGAAATTTAATTTTAAATAGGAAATTAAAAGGAAAATATTAATCAAGCAAATGACAATCACAGAAAGCAGATTATAATGTCGGTGATAAATTTAAGTGCCAAGACTTTATTTTTCAGTAGAAGGGAAAGGAAAAGGAAGACAATGAATCAGTTCAAAGGGAACAATTGTATAGTGAAGAGTAGAATTGAATTTCAGAGATGAACTTAATGTACATACATGCTGACTTTCTGTGATGGAAACCTCAAATGTATGTTTAAATGTTGTTATTTCAGTTTTTTTAGATTACCTTAAAATGCAGCAGTTCTTAAGTCCTGTGTTGTGTGTTCCAAATCTCTTTCTCGGGTGTCTCAGAAAAAAAATGGAGTTGCATCGAATGTGTCAAATGGTACACATTATCTGCTGCCCATATCATCCAGTTGGTGGCCAGTAGCAAGCAACTCTTTCCAGTGGAAGGAATGTCTGCTTTCAAACTTTCAAAACATGTGGGAAACCACATAAATGCATTCCAACTGAACTTTTAAAAATCAGAGATATAATATGCTTTCAGGAAACTAAAACACTATTAGTCATCAAAGTGATGATTACTTGTCATGTAAACAAATAGATAAATTAGATGGAACTGTAGATAGAAACAACAAAAAGTGATTTATAAATGTACAGCACATATAACATTTATGAATTTAGGACCAAAATTTCTGCAAAGCACACTGGGTAGAACTTTTTTTATTGCTTCAAAATTATGTGGCCAGACATGATGCAAGAGTTAAGCTCTTGTCTTACACAAAACTGACCCCAGTTTGATCTCTGGTACTCCATTGGTCACAATATAGTGCTCAGAGCACTGCCAGGAATGATCCCTGAGCACTGAGCTAGGACTAAGCCCCAACCACCACCAACATGGTCCTAAAACAAAGCAAAATTATTGACAATTCTAGTCTTAGTTTAAAATAAAAGGAAGAAGCTACCCATAATTGAACTAGAGCCAACATTTAGCCCCTTCCCCCACCACCTTTACTAGTAATTGGAAATCAACTCAATTGCAATCAAATTTACACTACACCTCACCTAACCCTCAACGGTCAGCTTAAGTAAACAACAAGAACTAGGCTAGAGAAAAGGTGTGTCATTCAGTCATTTGAGTCAGCAGTCATATGGAGTCGGAGAGTTCATGAAATGAGATTACCTGTCCTCGATGAGACCCTGTGGGGAGCCCATGGAACAGACTGTGTTCAGATTGGAAGCCAGTCATCTGCTCCCACTTGCTTGCTCAATAAGCCATAGATTCCAACCTTTGGTTGGCCTCTTATACTGATATTTCTGAAAACGAGACTTGCTGAACAAGCTGTGTTTGCTGTGCAGAGCAAAGAGAGCCTGTAAGGTGTCTGGAGGAATATGATCCCATTTCTGGCTTAGTCTTCACCTCTGTGTCCCTCCTTGCTCCAAAAAAGAATCCCAGGTGTAAAAAAAGATATAGCAAATCAGCAGAAGCCTCTAGCAATAGGCCCTGAGCTAGCCACAGAGAGGCCTGGGAATTCTCCCTGCCATTGAGGATGTACCTTACTTGTGGTAAGTGACTTATACTTCCTAAACATTAGGTGAATGATCAAACAATTTAATCATTTATTCCTTCTGTAAGACTCAGAGTGTATTCTAACTGTATATTTTTAAAAAATCTCATCTTAATTTAGAATGTTTTTGAGACTACAATCAGATTTAAGTTTACTACAGATAACTCCGTACACATCTAAGAGCTTGGAACAGAGATACTGAAGAAGTATTTCTGAATGGGCAAAGTGGAGTGAACAATAAATGGTATCAAATAACCAACATACTTGCCTGAATCAACTTCAGCTAAACTCACATTCCAAATAACTGCAAGTAACAACTGTTGGTTCGAGTTTATTATCTGGTATAAAAAGTTCAGGTTTTGGAAAAAAGACTATTATTTCTAAGTGGCAGTTATGCTTCCCATAATCTTCCTTCACACATGTCCATTAAGATACTACCCTATCTTTCAGCACCCTGGTACTGTCAGTTTCTCAAGACTTGTCTAGGCTTGAATGAGGTGATGACATTTGCTGTACAGAGGGGGTAAGAACAAGATCATACACTCATTTGAGATAGGGTAGGTGTGAGACACTTGTAACACACTCAGCTGGAATGTCAGCTATTGCATAGCCTACTCTCCCCCTTCTCTCATTCCCACTACGTCTGCCTAAGAAAAGTGAGTATGTCCCTCCCCAATTCCTATTTCCAATTAACATCTTTACAACAGCAAATAAATGTTCTCAGAACCAATTCCTGCAAACTTTACATTTGTCTTACTGCCTCCTCCAAAATCTTATTTTTTTTAAATAAGATGGTCTCTTAAATGATCTTTTATTTATTTTTCTTTTCCTCTTTTACCTCTTACTTTCTTCTTAAACATGTGTTTTTATATTTGGTTTTATTTGGTTTGGGGGCAGTATTTAGGACTTACTCCTGGCTCTGTACTCTGGGATCAATCCTGGCAGGTTCCGGGGACCATATGGAGTGCTCAAAGATCAAACCCTGGCCAGCCTGTTGAAAAGCAAATGCATGACCCCCTGTACTAACTCCGTCCATTCCCTTGAACATGTGTCTATTTAAGCAACTCGTATCCAGAGATCTCTCTGAGCTTTGAGAATGAGCTTTAGCAAAAACAGCTCTCAGGACCTACCAAATAAAGTAGAGACTGGCATGGATTAATAAGCTCACCGGGCCGGGCGATAGCCGGGGGCGGCCTGCGCGGCGCCGGCCTGTTCCGGCACCATAGGTCCCCCGCACCGCCAGAGTGATTCCTGGTGCAAGCCAGGAGTAGCCCCCTGAGCAGCGGGTGTGACCCAAAAACCAAAAAAATAAATAAAAAATAAATAAATAAATAAGCTCACAACAAAGTTAATAGTAAACATATTGTTAAGTGCGCAACAAAATACACTTTTGAGTATCGCCATCTGACTGTATTGGGTGGAGGCAGAGTCTAGTTGGCCTGATGAGTGCTAAAGAAGCAGACGAACTTGGACACAGGCCAAAACAGAGCTAAAGTGAATAAAAATGGAAAACAGAGTTGAGGAATGTCCATATTGTTTTCCAGAAGGCTGCACCAGCCGGCATTCCCACCAACAATGGATGAGTGTCCCCTTTCCCCACATCCACGCCAGCACTTGTTGTTCTTGCCTTTTGAATATGGCCAGTCTCTGTGGGAAAGTGGTATCTCATTGTTGTTTTGATTTGCACTCTCTGATGATTAGTGATGATGAGCATTTTTTCATATGTTTTTGGCCATTTGAATTTCTTCCTTGCTGAAGTTTCTGTTCATTTCTTCTCCCCATTTTTGATGGGGTTGTTTGTTTTCTTCTTGTAAAGTTCTACCAGTGCCTGATATATCCGGATATTAACCCCTTATCAGATGGGTATTGGGTGAATATTCTTTCCCATTCTGTGGACTGCTTTTGTATCTTAGTCACTGTTTCTTTTGAGGTGCAGAAGCTTTTTAGTCTCAGGTAGTCCCATATGTTTATCTTTTCTTCGAGTTGCTTTGTTAGTGATGTTTCACCTTTGAAGATGCCTTTAGCTTCAATGTCATGGAGGGTTTTTCCTATATTTTCTTCAATGTACTTTATGGATTCAAGTCTGATATTCAGATCTCTAATCCATTTTGATCTGATTTTTGTGCATGGTGTTAGACACAGGTCCAAATTCATTTTTTACATGTCGCTGCCCAGTTTTCCCAACACCACTTGTTGAAGAGGCTTTCCTTACTCCATTTTGGACTCACACCTTTATCAAAGATTAAATGATCATATGTTTGAGGTTGGGTGTCAGGATACTCAATTCTATTCCATAGGTCCACAGGTCTGTTTTTATTCCAATACCATGCTGTTTTAATTACTACTGCCTTGTAGTGCAGTTTGAAGTTGGGAAAGGTGATGCCTCCCATCTTCTTTTTCCGAGGATTGCTTTAGCTATCCTTGGGGGTTTATTGTTCCATACAAATTTCAGGAGTATTTGGTCAATTTCTTTGAAGAATGTCATGGGTATCTTTATAGGGACTGACCGAGCCATACCACTCCTGGGAATCTACTCTGGGAAATCAAAAATACACAGCGGAAACACCATCCCTACTTTTATGTTCATAGCAGCATTATTCACAATAGCCAGAATCTGGAAGCAACCAGAGTGCCCGAAAATCGATGACTGGATAAAGAAGCTTTGGTACATCTACACAATGGAATACTATGCAGCTGTTAGGAAAAATGAAGTTATAAAATTTGCCTATAAATGGATGGACATGGAGAAGATTATGTTGAGCGAAATTAGCCAGAAGGAGAGAGACAGACACAGAATGACTGCATTTATCTGCATAACATAAATATATATGTACATATTAAGATACCAATATCCAAGGTCAAGTGAAACATATATCAGGAGGTCTGGTCAAAGGTGGAAATTATCACAACGTGTGGGAGTCAGAGGCTAGGTAAGACAGAAAAATGGAACAGTGTGCTAACAATTGTCGAGGGTACTAATGCCAACCTAGAACTGAGCATTAAATAGAGGCAAAAAGATACATATGACAACCCTTTAATGTATGTTCTGTAATCCATAGTCTGGAGGGGAAGGAAAAGAGAAAGATAGAGAAACGGAAAGAAATAAAGAACCTGCCATGGAGGAGGGCTGGGGGAGGGGGGAGGGAACCGGGGGACGTTGGTGGTGGGAGAAGGGCACCCGCGCAGAGATGGGTGCTGGAACACTGTATGACCAAAACCCAAATATGAACTTTTTTAATTGTATATCTTTGTAATTGTAAAAATAAAATGGCAGTGAGGAAAACCAAAAAAAAAAATTAAAAAAAAAAAACAGAAAGAGACATGAGAATAGCTGCATGGGAAATGCAGCTACATAGAATAATTTATGCTTAATTTTTTTTGTGAGGACAGGACATTCTAAGAGGAATACATGAATAGAACAATGTTGTTACTAGATAATGAAGGTTAAAAATCCTGTACCAGGCCGGAGCGACAGTCCAGCAGGTAGGGCATTTGCCTTGCAAGCAGCTGGCCCATGCCGGTCCAGGTTTGATCCCGGGGTCCCATATGGTCCCCGAGCACTGCCATGAGTAATTTCTGAGTGCAGACCCAGGAGAAACCCTTGAGCATTGCCAGGTGTGACCCAAAAAAGCAAAAAAAAAAAAAAAACCCTCTGTACTGTGACAACTGGATATGAAACTGTGGTACATTTACACAATGGAATACTATGCAGCTTTCAGGAAAAAAGAAGTTATAAAATTTGCCTATAAATGGATGGCCATGTAGAGGATCATACTGAGTGAAATTAGCCAGAAAGAAAAGGATAGATATAGAATGACTCCACTTATTTGTGGGATATAAAAAATTGTATGATATCAATATCCAAGGACAGGCAATATATGGATTAGGAGGTCTTGTCAGTTGATAGAATCTACTGCAAGTGAGTTGGAGTCACGGTTTAGGTAAGACAAAGAAAGGAACAATGTACAAATAATTGTTGGAAATGATAATACCAACTGAGAACTGAGCATAGAATGTAAGCAAAGGGATATACATGATAACCTTTAAATGTATGTGTTGCAAGCCACAATGTGTGAAAGGAAGAGAGAGATAAAGAAAGAGAGAGAGAGAGAGGGTGGGGGAGAGAGAGGGAGGCAAAGTGCCTGCCATAGAGGCAGGCTGAGGGAGGGTGGGGAATAAAGGGACATTGGTAGTGGGATATAGGCACTGGTGGAGGGATGGGTGCTGGAACACTGTATGATTGAAACCCAAATATGAACATCTTTGTAATTGTATATCTTATGGTGGTATAATAAATTTTTTAAAAAATGGAAAACAGAGTATGAGAAAAGAGAATTGTAAAATGAACTTAGCTCACTGTAAGCTTTTATTTTTATCCTTTTTCTTTCTCCATTTCTCTTTGGTATTTCATTGACTTGTATGTTCTTAAGTTTTTCCATTTTATTTTGCTTTTATGCTTAAATAGCCCAAATGTTAGATAGCCAAAATAAGACCAGTCTTTCATTGTCTTCCAAAGATTTAGATGTATAGTCTAAATTCTGAGAAATCTTGGAACTTTGAAGTCTTCAAGAAAATATTTATCCTTAAAATTGGAAGTGACATTTATTCTTTAAATTTTTTAATTTGTTTTAATGTAGAAAAAGCCACAACTATTGATAAAATTCTAGAATTAAAATTGATTAGAAAACGTTGCCCCCGCCTCCCCCAAGCACTGCCAGGAGTAATCCCTGAGAGATGAGCCAGGAGTAACCCCTGAGTGTTGCCAGGTATGACCCAAAAAAATCCATTAAAAAAAATACCATTGTCATATATGGGCTGTAATGGTCAGTATAATTAGTGTCGGCTAAGGTAACAGGCATGAGGATGGGGGGGGTGGGAAGTGGGAAAGAGGTTCTGTGCTGGTGGAAACACACTGGTGGTGAGATTGGCGTTGAATAATGAATCTTTCTAAAGATTTTTTTTTGTGAAAAACTTTGTAAATCACAGTGTTTAAATAAAAAATTAAATTAAAAAATTGATTACAAAACAAAGCTCCAATATTAAAATCAATAAGTATAAAAATAAATTTATATGAAAATTGTTGCATTTGGTCAGAGTTGTTAAGTCCTTGTCAAAGAGTTTATTAAGCTTTTTCTTGCTCGTTATTGTTTTTGTTTGTTTTTAGTCAACTTCTATGTTACTTTCCCATCAAATGTGGTGCCGCTACTGGAATTTTTGTACTGATAAATTAGGAGGCGTTCAGACACTTCAGAATCTATGGTTGGTCTCAGTCAGTGATTTGAGATGGTGGCAGATATGGGAGGCGGGCATGGCTACCAGGGCTTCAGAAGTAGAGAAGGAGGCTGCCCACCCACCCTGACTCTGAAAAACACAAGTTCCCAGCCTGGGCACCAAGTACCTGAAATTATTCACAGTTTGCATCTCTGCAGAGAATACTCGGGAAGCAATAGAGTTGAGGCGAGTCCTTGCGCAGTTGAAGAGGTGGGGTGTGAGTGCACTGCCAAAGCTTCAGCTTGGTCGGTATACTGACTGCCCATCTACCCAGGGCACCCACCTGCCCAGGAAAACCTGGAGTTTTCAGCCACCAGGACTGAAATGCTCGTTGTGTGTCTTCTGGGATCGTTAGTTAAGAATCGATAGAGTAAGGCCAATGGGCGAGTCAACAAGGAAATGGCATTTGATAATGTCTGCCTAGGAGAATAGGACTATTCCCCTTTGTTATGGTGGC
The DNA here is from genome assembly GCA_021461705.1 of Cryptotis parvus. NCBI lineage: Eukaryota > Metazoa > Chordata > Mammalia > Eulipotyphla > Soricidae > Cryptotis > Cryptotis parvus. Next base: position 36,120 of record JAJIBD010009651.1, read on the forward strand.
CCACTGCAATGGCCAGGCGTTCCACATCTGATTTTTATGCTTGCATACTTGACCAAGATGCTCATGAGGAATAGGTTTAGTAGTGGTGCTTGCACATTCCAGGCTATGTGCCAGAAATCACACACTATGTTGCAGTTTCCAGAGTCCCAGATACGAGAACAATGAGTACCATGCTTATAGCATGTGGTTGGCACCAGGGATCAAGCTCAAAGCCTGGGGCTAGATCATGGAGGTCACTTGTCTTGTATGTAACCACCCAGATTTTATTACTGGTACACCTCAGGATTCCCAGTACCATGATCCTGGAGCACAAAGCCAAGAGTAAACCCTGAGCACTGCCAGGCATAGTCTAAAACCAACAATAAAAACAAAACTCAAAGTCTTTTACTTGTAATGCAGGGCTTTTAGCCCTTAGTTAATCCTTAGTCTTCAGAAAGGAGCAGTTTAAAATAATTATTTGCATTCTGAATGAGGTAGCTTCCCCCCATTCATAGGGCACACCATTAGCTGCCAAGGAATTTTTCGTAATTATGCCAGTTTTATTTTAATTCATAGCATATATCATTCTATTTATAACCATCGAAAACTGTTGAATAAACAAGCATAAAGAACATATGTTCAGGAGTCAGAGCTATGGCTCAGCTAGCAGTGTGCTTGCCTCGCACGTAACTTGCACAAGTTCGATCCCTGGCAAGACCATAAAAATAATTTTTAAAAGTCTGTAAGTTTGTCCCAATACTATCATAATAATCAATGCATTCACTTAATCAGATTTTGTGTACCAAATTGTCTCCATGCTTTGGGAATAAGATTAAAAGGAATTAAATAAAGAACCTGGAGAGACAGCCTGCGAGCATGCTGGACACCAAATTTAAACCCTGATACTGCATGACCCCTGAGCACTGCCCATAGTAGCCCCCAGGCACTTCAAGGGGAAGCCCCCACCTACCCAAAATAATTAATTTAATTAAATAGATAAATATATTAGTCTATAGATCTAAACAAGTGTTTTTATAAATAAAGATATTTTTATGCCCAGATATAAATGTAGAAACGTGCAAATACCACACTCACACTGATCTATCTTTCTTGGCAAGGAGCCTCACTGGCAATTCTCAGTTAGACAAATAAGCAATGGCTGAGGGTGCAATGCTAAGTTTACCGTAGTTCTTGGTGTTCAGGGGCTATTCCTGGCTATGGGCTCAGAGGACATCTTGGGGGTACTAGTGCCAGGGACCACATATAAAAGCAAATGTTCTAGCCCCTGTACTATCTTTCCAGCCACTAAAAGAAAATGTTTTCTAATTTGTCTGTTGGTTCTTATTTGTTTGTGTCACGCCATGTGGTGCTCAGAGGCTACTAAATATTTGGGATTGGGTCATTCCTGATGGTGCTTTGATTTAACTCTAAATCATGAATATTATAAAAAAGTATAAATATCAAACTTTCAGACAATTTTAATAATGTGATTGCACATGTTTAATCTACAATAATCTATAAATCACTCATAAAAGTTACTAAATTATTATAAAAGAAGGTTTGTGGGATCATACATTGTTGTAAAAGGAATTTATTAATTCAAAGAATGGGAAAACTGTTCTAATATACTTTATTTCCTAATCAATTCAAGAACACAGTAGTTTATTGAAATAGTATCAAATCCATCTATTTGTTTTCTTACATTAATTTGTTTTATGTTCACATACTATAGTACAAGGTTTTAATGAAACATTTATATGAAAGTTTTAATATACATATGAATATTTACCTATACTAAAACAATTAGTAAAAGTGATATTGACAGATATCCATAATCAATTGCATATAGATATAAATAAATCATTTCTTTTTAGATTCTTTAAAGAAAAGTATAAAAGAAACATTTAAAAATTATTTAACCAATAACAATAGGAAAATTTATGCTCCAAATGTTTAAACCAACCAGGCTTTAGCTTAACCTGGCTGGTATTTACAAATTTATGTATTTCAAATGTGTATAATTTTAATTAAGTCCTAAATCACTTTAGCTGAATGTATGTAAAGAAAGTTATTTTCCTACTACAGAATCACAGGGATTTACTTGACTCCCTGTGGTCTGTACAAATCACTTAATCCGTTTTCCTCAGTTTCTGGTTGGGAATTATATCCCCACCTTATAGAGATGGGATGATCAAATACTCTTAACATCTATAACGAGCTTTGAAGTTTGGTAATCCGAATGCACTGGTTGGGTAGCAGCACCATTGTTCTCAGAGTGTTTCATTACTTTCCTGACCCAGGGTTTCTGCTGATGTGAGTGAGCACAAAGCATTCATGGAGGGCGTGTATTTCAACTGCCACATTAGTGACTGCATATGTTTATCCACAGGACACTCACTTTCTCATTGGTGAGTTAGTATGAACTATTATTATTTGATATTTGTCCATTTTGCCATTCTTCTTTCTTTTGGAATCATGAAAACAATTTCATTTTAAAACAGATTAGAACTGCTCTCAAGTACTCATGCTACACTGGAAAACAACACTATTTCACAGATACAATTTGGAAGCATCCACCTGCAAAAAGTAGAGGGAGTATATAGTCTGCCAAAGAAATGTCTGCAGGAAGGACTGATATCAGTCCTTCCTGATCTGAAATCAAGTCACATTGATTTGGCAATATTTGATTCAATTTGCGATATTGCCAAATCAATGTGACTTCCTAAAATCTAAGTAAAATGAGAGTTGGAAAATGATTTCATTGATATCCATTAGAAGTATCTGAATGAAATCAAACATTTGCCTCCTTTCCTTTCTTTATGAACTTCCATTTCAGAGTGATATGAAGACTTGTGTTCCAAGCAAGAGTCAAGTACCAAGTCTGAATTATTAGAGAAGACTAGAAAAATTTTCCAGTCTGTTCGTAGGACTGGAAATGATTCATAGTCTGTTTATTGTCATCATCTATAAAAACAGATGTAATTTTTATAAACTGAGTTTTTCACACAAATCAAAGCACATTTAAAACATATTTCAAAGACCTGGTGGCCCCACCCAGAACTGCTGCTAAGGCTCTCAGCCAGACACCAGGTACTCAGGTGCAGGGCAGTCTCTGCCTGCCCTCCCTGTGCTAGGCTGATGGGGCGTCTTGGAATGGGGGGCACGTTTTGCTTCTTGCCACCCCCCCAACTCTCAGAAGCTGGAAAACCTCCCACAACACAACCACAGTCATGCTCAACGTATGGACTCCACAGCTGGACATAGCCCGACCCGGGGAGAGACCAAATTCAAGCCCAGGAATGCAAGACTCGGTGACTAAGCCAACCAGGCTTTTTGGAGCTGAAGCTGGGGCTGACTCCCCAACTTCAGCTCCCTCCACAAAGGCCTGGCGGCCCCACCCAGAACTGCTGCTAAGGCTCTTGGCCAGACACCAGGTACTCAGGTGAGGGGCAGAGTTTCTGCCTGCCTACCCTGTGCTATACTGACATATCGCCTTGGTATAGGGGCAGGTTTTGCTCCTTTCCTGCCCCCCAGATTCTCAGAAGCCAGAAAACCTCATGCAACACAGCTACAGTCATCCTCAAGACCTGGACTCCACAACTGGATGCAGCCCATCCCCATGGCATGCAGACACAAAGCACCCATGCAATATCTCAAAACCTGGTATACCACAAGCGTATGGGAGACAGAGGTTAGGTAAGAGAGAGAAGGGAACAATGGATGCACATGATAACCTCTAAATGTATGTATTGCAATCCACAGTGTGTAATAAAACAAAGAGATAGAGAGAGAGAGAGAGAAGAGATAAAGAACCTGTCTTAGAGGCAGGCTAGGGGAAGGGAGAGGAAATTGGGGACATTGGTAGTGGGAAATGGGCACTGGTGGAGGGATGGGTGCTGGGTCACTGTATGACTGAAACTCAAACATGAACATCTTTGTTATTGTATATCTCATGGGGGTATAATAAAATTTTTGATAGATAGATAGATAGATAGATAAAGATAAATAAATAAGCAAGCAAGCAAACAAATAAATAGATGAATAAATAAATAAATGGATGAATGAATGAATAAATGAATAAATAAATAAAAACATTTTAGGAATGGAAAGATAGTACAGTGGGTACAGTACTTACCTTCTACTTGGCCAATCCTGGTTTATTTACTCACATGCACCTCATTTGGTTCCCTGAGTCCTGAGCATGGAACCAAAAGTAAGCACAGAGCACAGAGAAGTGTGACTCAAAATTCAGAAAATAAAAATAAAACTACTATTTAAAGTATTATCACTTTGGGGGAGGGAGGCAGAGCGTTAGTCCAGCAGATAGGGTGTTTGCTTTGCAAGCAGCAGCCCCCAGTTCGATCCCATATGGTCCCCAAGCACTGCCAGAAATAATTTCTGAGTGCAGAGCCAGGAGTAACCCCTGAGCATTGCCAGTTGTGACCCAATAATAAAAAAATCAAAACAAAACAAAAAGTGTTACCATTTTGAGCAAGGAATGTAGTTCAGCACTTGTGATTTTGTGAGACCCTGGATTCAATCTCAGCACCACAAAAATTAATAAGTAGTAATTATACTTCTTTGTTTCTATACATTGACATTGAATTTTTCAACCAAGAATAATTAAAATTATTCTGTGGGGATGGAAGTGTTGAGTCACTCCTAGTAATGCTTAGGGCTTCTTCCTAGCTCTGTGCTCAGGAATCATCACTGGCAGTGCTTCGGGGACCGTATACTGTATCCCAGGATCAAAACCCCATTAGGCAGCTATGCAAAGGAAGTGTCTTATTCCCTGCTCTCTTTCCATTAGTTTATTTTTCTCCAGATTTTTTCCTGCTATCTTTCCTCTTAGTTTTTCATTTGCTATTTTGGCCATTTATAAGAAATAAATGGCCAAAAGCCAACATGATGAACGACCTAAAACCTGAACTGTGCAGGAGGAAAAGCATGGCATGGAATGCCTTCAAAAGCATCAAAGAAATAGCTAAAAAGACAAAGAACCTCCAGCTCTGGGCACATCTCTTCAACTCCACCATTCTCCCTGCATTAACATAAGCCTTAGAGACCTGGGCCCTATGAAAGCAGGATGAGAATGCTATTCGGGTCTCCCAAAGAGAAATCAAAAGAGCTATGCTGGGAATATCACGCCTCACTCAAAAGAAAGAAGGAATCTGGAGCTCCGACCTCCATAGCTGTTCCAGAGTCAAGGACACTATCTCGTTTGCCAAGGCATAGAAAATCAGATGGGCTGGACATGTAATGCGATTTGGAGACGACCACTGGACTAGAGCTGTTACTGACTGGATCCCACTGGATGTCAAAAGATCATGTGGCCACCCACCTACAAGATGGTCAGACTTCTTCGTCAAGACCCTGAAGGAACGGTTTGAGGCTCTTTGTATTCCTGAAGCAACCAGATGCCATTGGGCTACACTGGCACGTGATAGGGTCAAATGGAAATATTACTGGCGCCCACTTGAGCAAATCGATGAATAATGGGATATCAAATGATGAAGTGATAAGAAATAAAAATACAATAACATTAATTATGTTGATTGTATTCTACATATTAAAATCAATCTAAAATCAATTTTATATTAATGTCATTCTATTTGGAATACTACAAATGTATTCAAAAAGTATCATTTGAAAGATATTTGCACATTTTGTATTGTGAATAATAGTTGTTCATTATTTGTTTAGTATTAAAGACATCATATAATAATTTTCATATTAAAAATGAAAGACATTTACTCTCCCAGAGCAAGCTAAGAGAAGTATACTCTAATCAATGTAAAGATTTGGTGAATATGAAGAAGTATATGAGTTTTCTAAGCTATGTGCCTTCCGTAGAGTAAAACTGATGGTTTAAAATACCATTTTAGGGCACCTGCCCCTCGAGCTGTTGCAGGTGTGGCTTCGATGCCCGGCTACAGTGGCTGGTGGCAGATAGGAGATAGGCTTGTCTACAGCCCCCGGGCTCTGCCTGTGGGCCTGGATGGTGGATGGGGATGGTCTGATATAAGAAAAACAGTGTGTAGCCTCGCAAGAGAGCTTAGATAACAAAAGAAGGCTAGGACCAGGTCCTTCCCAGGATCTTTCCATAATGATCACTGTAATTGTAACAAACTGGGGAGGTTGATGAGGAATGAGGAACTATAATGTCACACTAGAACTCACTACTGAATATACACATAGATAATTGCATCATAAACTGTAAGGCAAGTCACAAGGTGTAGGAGAAGAGAGAGAAATAGAGAGACAAAAAGAGAGATAGAGAGAAAGATAAGAGACTCAGACACACAGGGGAGAATTGCCATCTGTCTCTCTCCTAGCTCAGCTGACCATGAGGCTCACAGGGAGGCAAGATGGGTTTTGGGAGTGGGCCCATCCTTTTGTAGGGCCTTAGAAGCAGCCAGATGAGACTTGCTCACCATAATAGCCACCATTATCACAGTCCGGACCCCACCATTCATCAGAACCCACGCAAAGAGAGATGCCGATCTCAAGACCAGCTCAGAGCAGCCGAGTTCGAGCCCAGGTAGGCAGCTCTCAGAGGCAGATGTCACTGGGCGTTCCTGGAGATGGAGCTGGGGTACCCTTCCCCTTTCTGACCTGTCCCATAGACCTGGTGGCTCTGCCCACGAACTGCCTCAAGGCTCTCGGCAATGATGCAGAGACTCAGAAGCAAGGGGAGGAGAGCTGTCATCCAGCTCTCCCCTAGCTCAGCTGATCATGAGGCTCCCAGGAGGCAAGATGGGTTTTGGGAGTGGGCCCATCACCTCTCAGAAGCAGCTGAATGAGACTCACTCACCATAATAGCCGCCATTTTTTTGGTCTGGACCCGGTACATCAAACAAGTGGAACCAATCATGTTCTAGAATATATTACAAACAGCAATGTATAAGAAAGGGAAGTGAGGCGAGAGAGAGAGAGAGAGAGAGAGATAGAGAGTAGATAAAGAACCTGGCATGAATGCAGGCTGGGGGAAGGGAGAAGGAGGTGGGGACATAGGTGATAGGAGATGGGCAGGGGTGGAGGGATGGGTGTTGGAACACTGTAGAATCAAAATTCAAACAAGAACATCTTGTAATTGTATATTTAAAAGGTGGTATAATAAAATATTTCACTGTATCACTGTCTTCCCATAGATCATCAATTTGCTCGAGCAGGTACCAGTAACATCTCAATACATCCTGTCACATGTGAAATAGCCCAAGGGCATCTGCCCACTCCAGGAACATAAAGAGCCTCAAACCATTCCATCAAGTCATGGGAATGATATCTATAATTGCTACTGGTATTTGGCATGCCAAATACAACACGGGTAGCTTGCCAGGCTCTACTGTGTGGGTGGGATACTCTTTTTTTCCTTTTTGGGTCACACCTGGCAATGCTCAGGGGTGACTCCTGGCTCTGCACTCAGGAATTACCCCTGGCGGTGCTCAGGAGACCATATGGGACTCCGGGGATTGAACCTGGGTAGCCCTCATGCAAGCCAAACACCCTACCCACTGGATTATCGCTCTGGTCCCTGGGTGGGATACTCTTGTAGTCACCTCAAAACTCGAGCATTTATTGATGAACCCAGCAGGGCTGTGATCAGCTCTTCTGCTGGGTGGAGCTCTGAGGAGAGGGAGTCTAGGTGTGGAAAATGGTGGCCCTCATGGGGTGGGGGTTCCTCTGGCTTCTTGTGAGGCTCTGCTGGGGTGGCGGGCCAGCGCTAGAACCTGCCATCCCCTCCCGGGTGCCTCATGATCAGCTAGGCCCAGGGAGAGCAAGGAGCAGCTCTGCCCTGTGTGTGTGTGAGTCTCTGGATTGGCATACCTGGGCTAGGCTTGAAAAAAGACTGCTGCAGGTTGGGTCTGTGACTATCAGGGCTCTTCTGCTGGATGAAGCTCTGAGGAGAGGGGACTCCAGATGTGCTGTATTATCACTCCAGTCCCTAAACTTTGTTATACTTGGATCTTATTATGGCAATAATCATGTCTCACCTGTCATTAATAACACTTTTTTTTCTCTTTGGGTCACACCCGCGATGCTCTGGGCTTACTCCTGGCTCTTCTTTCAGGAATTACTCCTTCTGGTGCCAGGGGACCATATGGAATGTCGGGGATAGAACCCGGGTTGTCTGGATGCAAGGAAAATGACCTACCGCTGTGCTATCGCTGCAGCCCCTGGAATTTACATGGAATAGGTAACGTATGTAAATTTCCCCAGTGTTTATATAAAAGCTGTGGTTTACAAAGTCATTCGTGATAATTTGCTACAGGTAATCAATATTCCAACACCTATTCCACCACCATTACACTTTCCCTCCACCGGTTTGGCTATATATATGTATAGAATTGGCTTTTTGGGTCCACACCAACTATGCTCAGGGGTTTCTTCTGGCTCTGCACTCTGGAGTTACTCCTGGTAGTGCTCAGGAAACTATATGGGATGCCAGGGATCAAATCCCAGTTGGCTACATGCAAGGCAAATGACCTACCTGCTGTACCATTCGTTGGTCAGGCCCAGGTCTATTCTTCTACTTTTTTTCCTTTTTGGGTCACACCCAGCAGCCCTCAGGGGTTACTCATGGCTCAGGAATTACTCCTGGCAGTGCTCAGGGACCATATGGGATGCCAGGGGATCGAACCGGGTAGCCCACATGCAAAGCCAAATGCCCTCCCGTTGGACTATTGCTCTAGCTCCACTGTTCTTTATTTTACTTTATACATTTACATACATAACTATTTACTTTTGTATTTATTTTATATTATGATATATGATATATCACTATCCTTGTCTTTCCGTTGTTCATTGATTTGCTCGAGCGGGCACCAGGAAAATCTCCATACATCCTGTCGTGTGCTAGTGTAGTACAACAGTATCTGCTAGATCCAGGAACAAGAAGAGCCTCAAACCATTCATGGGAATTAGTTCTATAATTGTTGCTGTTTTTTGGCATATCAAATACGACACCAGGGACACAGATACATGGGGCAGAAATGCTACCAGTTCTCCCTGTGCTTAGCTTATCATGAGGCGACCAGGAGGGAATGCGGGTTCTAGCCCTGGCCGCCATCCCAATAGAGCCTACATAAGAAGCCAGAGGAACCCCCACACTATGAGGGCCGCCATTTTTAACATCCAGACTTCACAGCTCATCAGAGCTTCACCTAAGAGAAAAGCTGATCTCTCCCCTTTTGCACTAGGCCGCAAAGTTCATCAGTAAATGCACAGACTGAGATTCTACTACCGAGAATATAGCACCCACATGTCAGTGCCTGGCAAGCTACCCGTGTCGTATTTGATATGCCAGAGATATGATATATATTAAAAATAAATATAATATTTACTTTTATAGACACAGAACTTTACAGTTTGTAACAGCGTTACAATTGTTGAAATTTGTGACTGGAAAGATAAGAGGTAGGGAGGGCACCTGCTGGTCAGCTATGGGCCTGGGTTCAATCCCCTGCTAGGAGATTCTTGATTGCAGAACCAGCAGTAAGCCCTGGGCACTGCTGGGTGTTGCTCAAAATCCAAAGTAAATAAATAAAAGCAAGAGCAGAGAAATATTACAGGGGCTATGGTCCTTGATTTGCAAGCAGCTTATCTTGGTTCATCCTGGGTTCTGCACAAAATTCAGCATGGTTATTTAGAGAGCCCAAACACAGAGCCAGGACTGATGATCCCTGAGCACTGCTGGGTATAAGGCCCAGAGGGGAAAAAAGTTCTGGGCAGGGCTGAGGGCCATGCCCAGAGCAGTCTCCTCCCTACACCCTTTAATTTATTTTGATTTTTTGGCTCACACCCAGGGAAGCTGAGGAATTACTCCTGGCAGTGTTAGGGGAGCTCATGGGCCATGCCCAGACCAGTCTCCCTCTCCACCCTTTTTTTATTTATTTATTTATTTATTTATTTATTTATTTATTTATTTATTTATTGGTCACCAGTAATTCAGATAATTACTCCTGGCAGTGTTGGGGTGGGAGGGGGGATGCTGGTGATTGAACCCTCTCAGCTCCGTGCAAGGCAAATGCCCTTCCTACCCGCTGTGCTATGGCTCTGGAAAGGAAATGGGGTACCTGCTATTGAGACAGCCTGGGGTGGGCTGGAGGGTGGGGTACATTGGTGGTGGAAATGGGGCACTGGTGGAGGGATGGGTGCTGGAATACTGTATTACCAAGAACCAGTTATGAACACCTTTGTAATTGTATGTCTCACGGTAGTATAATAAAAATTTTTTAAAAAATTAAAACATTAGGGGCCGGGCGATAGCCCAGCCGGTAAGGCGTTTGCCTTGCAGCGGCCGGCCTAACCGGCCCGTGCCGGCCCGGGTTTGATCCTCGGCATCCCATATGGTCCCCGAGCACAGCCAGGAGTAATTCCTGAGTGCAGAGCCAGGAGAAACCCCTGAGCGTCACGGTGTGACCCCAAAAGCAAAATAATAATAATAATAATAAAATAAAAATAAAAAAATAAAAATATTATAAAAGACAAAAAAAAAAAAAGAGGCCAACGAGCCTGCAAGGCAAAGAACTGGAGATATAGCTCAGCCAGTAGGGCTTTTGAGTTTCTTGGGTATTTCTTGGGTGCTGACCAGGATTTGATTTTTTCTTCTTTTTTGGGTCACACCCAGCGATGTTTAGGGGGTTACTTCTGGCTCTCTGCTCAGGAAACACTCCTGGCACTGTGTGGGGGACCATATGAGATGCCGGGGATCGAACCGGTTCAGCTGCATGCAAGGCAACCGCCCTACCCGCTGGACTATGGCTCAGGCCCCTGACCGGGGTTTGAACCCTAGCACCCCAGGGTGATCCCTGGGAGCCAAGCCAGCAGTCAGCACAGTCAGCTGGGTGTGACCACAAGAGAAAACAAAAGGCATGCCCTCAGGATAAGCCCTAGCCCATCAACTTCAGCCCAAACCCCTCCTTCCATGCCCTTTCTTTGGCTTTTTGCAGCTTCTTTAATTAATTAATTAACTAATCAATCAATCAACCAAGCTATTTATTTAAAATAAAAACACCATTTTAGACCAAATACAAAGCATGGAAACTTTCCAAAATTGACCAATAAAATAAGAAAAATACAAAATTTCTCCTGTCAACATCAATATAATTTATTCCTAAATACTCAGAGCTATTTGGCAATCCTGGCAGACCTAAGCATTTAGTCATTGGTCAAAATCAAAGAGAAAAACAAACAAAATTTGACCTAAAAGGTTATGTGATCTTCAAACACCCTGCAGTGCTCAGGGATCATTCTTACTGGATATCTGGGGACTGTATGTGGTGCCCGGGATGGAACCTGGGCTGGCCCAATGCAAAGCAAACACCCAACTCACTTTACTGTAACTCCAGCCTTCTCCAAGCTTTCATTTCACCAGTATTCCTGTTGGTTCTCCCCAAATTCCTGACCATCTGATCAATATATGATTCACTGACTTTAAAAAATTAATATAACTTCAATGTAACTAAAAGCAAAATGTCCTTCTATGAATGTGAATAAGCAAAAAGAAAACTCAAAAGTTCTTTCCTTGGCGGGTAGAGGAATAGGTCCTTTCCTCAGTCTCCTCAGAACCAGAACCAGAGCCAGTGATGCAGAGCCTATCTGGAATATGTGTTAGCATGTCATACACTGTTACTGCATACTGGCCTTAAACATGGTCATGGAGTCAGAAAAAAATTGCCTATAAATGGATGGATGTGGAGAGAATTATGCTGAGTGAAATTAACCAGAGGGAAAAGGTTAATTTCACTGAGCATATAGTGACTGCATTTATTTGTGGGATATATATATATATATATATATATATATATATATATATATATATATATGTCATGATCACGATCTTCCCGTTGATCATCTATTAGCTAGAGTGGGCACCAGTAATATCTCCATATGTCCTGTCTCATGCCAGTAGAGCCAGTGGCATCGGCTTGCTACAGGAACATAAAGAGCCTCAAACCATTATATTAGGTCATGGGAATGACCAAATATAATTGTTACTGGAATTTGGCATATCGAATACAACACGAGAAGCTTGCCAGGCTTGCCGAGCGAGAGGCAAACTCTTTTAAACACCTCCAAATAAAGCATTTATTGATGAACCGCGGGGCCGCAAGCGGCGCCAGACGGGCTGTGATGGGCTGGTCTGCTGGGTGGAGTTCTGACTAGAGGGAAGTCCATGTGGAAAATGGCGGGCCCGTGAAGTGAGGGGGTGGTCTGGCTTGTTGTGAGGCTCTGCCGAGGTGGTGGGTCAGGGCTAGAACCCGCCATGCCTCCCAACTGCCTCATGAACGGCTGAGCACAAGGAGAGCAAGGAACAGCTCTGCCCCATGTCTGAGAGGCTCTGGACCAGCATACCTGGGCCGGATTGAGAAAAAGCTTCTGCAGGGTGGGTGTCGATGATCCGGGCTGTGATGGGCTGGTCTGCTGGGTGGAGTTCTGACGAGAGGGAAGTCCAAATGTGGAAAAAATATATATATGTATATATATATATATATTTATATATATATATACACATATATAGTATGATATCAATATCCAAGGCCAGGCAAAATATGGATTAGGAGGTCTTGTCAATAGGTGGAATCAACAGCAAGAATGTGGGAGTCAGGTTAGGTAAGACAGAAAAGGGAACAGTGTGCTAATAATCATTGGAAAAAATAATACCAACCTAGAACTGAGCATTGATTATAGGCAAAGGGATACACAAAATAACCCCTAAATGTATGTTTGCAAGCCACAATGTGTAAGAGAAGGTGGGAGAGAGAGAGAGAGAGAGAGAGAGAGAGAGAGAGAGAGAGATAAAGTACCTGTCATAGAGACAGGCTATAGGAGGAGAGAGAGAATTGGGGACATTGGTGGTGGGAAATGGGCACAGGTGGAGGAATGGATGCTGGAACACTGAATGACCGAAACCCAAACATGAATATCTTTTTAATTGTATATCACACAGTTGTATAATAAAATATTTTTTAAAAAATAGAAAACTGGATAGTCAAGATACAAAGAATAATATTGATCACTATCTCACACCACGCATACAAAATTGCTTAAAGGCTAGGATGTTAGAAAATTACAAAAATATGAAAAGTAAACATAGAACATATACTACAAAATATTGGCTTCAGGGATTCAAATCCAATGGTAAGGGAAAAAAGAATGAACATAAACAACTGTACTATGTAAAACTAAAAATCTGCACAAGGAAAGAAATTTTTATTAAATCAAAAAGACATCTACTGAATGGATCAAAATATTCACACATCCCACAAAGGGCTGATATACATGATAAAAAGCTCACAAAAGTCAATACCAGCAGCAAAACAAGTGCTCAAGACAAATGAGAGAAAAAAAGACAAATGAGAAAGATGTGTTTATGTATACACTACACAACTGTGGATAGATGTGGATAGATGTGTGTGGATAGATAGCACAGCCAATAGGACACTTGTTTTTTCATGTGGCTGACCTGGGTTCAATTCTCTGAACACTGCCACAAAGAGTATTTCTCAGTTCCTAGAAAGATTAAATTCTGCCACTTATGACAATGTGGATGGAACTGGAGGAGATAATGCCATCAGGAAAAAGAAATATCCCAGGCGATTTCACTACATGTGGGACACAAAGAAAGAAAGCAAGGGACAAATAATGGCAAAAAAAAACTCAACCTTGGATTCTTACTGCAGAACTGAGGTCCCCAAATGAGTTTTTAGAGGATTTTCATGGGGTTTTAGAGGACAGTATAATGGAATGTGCTGGAAGGATTCTGGAACTCTGGGTCTTTATGGGGGCTAATAATGACATATATTCTGAGAAACTACCCCTAAAATATATTGCAGTCTGTGAGACAACACTATCACAGTCAAAAATAAATAGATATGCACTGATAAAATAGTTTATAACTCTCCCCTTATTTTCACTTTTTGTTCTTTCTAGTGAAGCTAAGAAATTTTATTCAAAATTTTAAGTTTTATTTAAAAAAGGAGAAATGTATTCAAAAGAGAACTCAGACTTCTTCAGAGAGATATAGATCCCATAAAGTTTTTAAAAATAGGAATTTTACACGCCAAAATGGAATGCCAGTGACCCCAGAATTGTAATGTCTCTTCTGCTTGATTGAAGCCAGATATGAATAGTAACCTCAAAGTATATATAATTACAAAAGGAATGGGGCAATGAAAATTCTCTACCCTTAAACATTATAGAATAGTTAAAAATTCAAACAAGAAGCCATAGAAGTAGTCCAGCGGGTAAAGCACTTGTTTTTCACGTAGCAGACCTGGGTTAGATTTCCAGCATTATATATGGTCTCCTGAGCCCTGCCACAAGTGACTCCCTAAGCAAAGAGCTAGGATTTTTCAGCTCTTGATGAACCATTAATTTGGTTAATGGTTCATCAGGTTAGCTTTCAAACTTCATGTCAAAATGGAAATAAGATTGAGTTGACATTTACATTGTATAATTTATTAACATATATTACATATACATGATGTTCGAAGTTGAAATATAATGCCCAGATAGTCCTTGGAGACAGTAAAATTACTTGGAGTTACATAAATATCTTTTCGATTTGTAGTACAATGTTGTTTGAACATTACAAAAATAGAACTGAATTCAATTGGAATAGAGTTGTTTTCCACACATGTGTGAGATGAATTCAATATTTAGAGCAGAAGGGGAGTAAGACAAATGTTTCTTCAAGTAGTGACAACATTTAACCTGAGTTCTACAAACCATGTCATCTGGTCCCCACACAGAGGCCCCTACTCTCCGGCTGCCATTCCCCAAGGCGGGGTTGATCTCGTCTCCAAGACAATTTCCTAGCTTGAGAGCATCTGCTCTGAGGCGTATAAACTGCTTTACTTTCCTTATTAAGACATTGACTAAAGACTCTCTGAAAAAAGTGAAGAAAGACTTCAAAACTGAAATAAATTACCATTAGAGTTTAGTGTTCTTGTCATGAAGGATCTTTTTCTTTCTTTTCTTTTTCCCCTTTCTTTTGTTTTAATAAAGTTTACAACAGCAGGGGGAGACAAAGACCCTGAAATTGCTAGAAAATGAAATGTTTCCGCTGCACTGAGACACATTTAGCTCTAAGACAGCGATGTGGCTCCTTCTATTGTTTCTTTGTAAGGAGGATTTTTTTCTAACTCAAATGAAATAGAAATAATTTCAGAGTGATGGGATAACTTCATCACAGCCACTACTTTCATTGTTTTCAGAGTATTTGGCAACAAAAGAAAATTTATAAAATGGAACATTTCCTAATCAGCGTTCTATTAACCAGAGAGATACACAAGAGAAGATGAAAATGGGCAATTTTGTGGTCACATATTAAAGTGACTTTTCAAATAGAAGGTTTCAGAAGCAGTGATTCTGAGCACCTATTGTGAAATTCACTGTTGATGCTACCTTTTGTTTTATAGACATTTCTTCTGTAGCATAGCTACTAAATGACAATATATATATATATATATACATATATATATCATACATACGGTTATATCTTTCATTTTATTCCATTTGGTAAATTCATATTATTGACTTCTCATTATTCAGCAATATCACATTTAAAAGAAATTTGAGTTTCTTTTACCCAAGAAGAGTAATAGAGGGCCGGACGATAGTCCAGAGGTAGGGCGTTTGTCTTGCATGCGACCGGACCCAGGTTCGATCCCGGCATCTCATATGGTCCCCTGAGCACTGCCAGGAGTAATTCCTGAGTGCAGAGCCAGGAGAAACCCCTGAGCAATGTCAGGTGTGACCCAAAAGAAAAAAAAGTAATATAAAGGTGTGGAAATGCAAGAATAATAGCCTCCAACTCTATGCCCTTTCTACTTACAACCAAGCATCTAACTCCAGGATTTAACCCTTGGGTAGGTCTGCTCTTTCATCCTGTTAAATTCATTTGTGCATATAAAAATATTTGAAATGATTTTTTAAATATATTTTATTATATCACCATGATATAAACAATTACAAATATGTTCATGTTTGGGTTTCGACCATACAGTGTTCCAGCATCCATCCCTCCACCAGTGCCCATTTCCCACCACCAATGTCCCCAATTCCCTCCCCTCCCCTAGCCTGCCTTCATGGCAGGCTCTTTATATCTTTTTTTTTTTTGCTTTTTTGGGTCACACCCGGCAATGCTCAGGGGTTACTCCTGGCTCTGCACTCAGGAATTACTCCTGGCGGTGCTCGGGGACCATATGGGATGCTGGGAATTGAACGCAGGCCGGCACAGGCCGGCGTAACAAGGCAAATGCCCTACGCGCTGGGCTATCGCTCTGGCCCCTATATCTTTTCTCTCTTACCTCTCTCTCTCTCTCTCTCAAAGGATTTTTTTAATTAAAAAATACTGCCAGTACAGTAATGTTTATAAACTTCTTTTTCATTTTTAAAATCACTTTATCAGTTGATCACTTGAATCCCAGTTATTCACCGATTTGCCTCGAGCGGGCGCCAGTAACATTTCCCCTTGGACCCTATCACGTGCCAATTTTGCCCAATGGCATCTGGTTGATTCAGGAATATGAAGACCCTCAAACCGTTCCTTCAGGGTCTTGACAAGGAAGTCTGACCACCTTGTAGGTGGGCGGCAACGTGATCTTTGACATCCTGTGGAATGCAGTCGGTAACGGCTCTAGTCCAGCGGTTGTCTCCAAATCGCATGACATGTCCAGCCCATCTGATTTTCGATTCCCTCACAGCCGAGCCTGGCAAGCTGTCCAATGCGTGTTTGATATGACAAAACCAGTAACATTTTTAAATGAATCATATGAATTTGTGTGATGCCTTAGTTAATTTTTTTTTTTTTGCTTTTGAGTGGGTCCACACCTGGTGGTGCTCAGAGTTTACTCCTGGCTCTGTGCTCAGAGATTACTCCTGGCTTTGTGCTCAGGGATTACTCCTGGCTCTGTGCTCAGGGATTACTCCTGGCAAGCCCAAGGGACCATACATGGTACCAGAGATCAAAGCCGGATCAGCAACATGCAAGACAACCACCCTACCCAATGTAGTACCTGTCTGGCTCCATAGTTACAATTTTTTTAACTCTTTATTGTATGACTTTTCAAATATATGCAAAAGAAAAATATTGGAATGATGAATAGCAATATACCTATTACCCAATTTAATAATTAACTGGAAAGTGTATTTTTATCTCATTCTCACTACACAATTATTTTTAAATATCATTCAACATTATTCATTAAAATGCATCTGAAAATTGCATAATTTAAGATAAATAAGCATAAGATTTCTAATAAGATCCAAATTTCTGGCACCATGTATGATTTTCTGAAGCTCATGCAGGCACAGCCCTTGAGAATGGTCATCTGGCACTCCCCTCCAATCAACAATGTGCAATTAGTATCAAATCCCTGCAGTTTGTCAGGAATACATACTTTTTTATTTATTAGTAGTCTCTTTATCTATATTAGAATTGAAATAAGATCTTGGTATTTTTTAAAACAATATGTTCTTCCAGACTATTAATCCATAATCTTCAGTCTCCCTTAATATCTCTAAAATTTATATGTTCCAAAGGGACCATAGGGAACATATAAATTTGGACCATTTATATGTTCCAAATCTCCAAAGGGATCAATAAACTGCAGACATTATACTGGCCTGTGGCTGCTCTGCGAACATGCAAATTCAAACAAAAAAAAAGGAAAGAAAAGAAAAGGTGTGTACATACAATCTGTAAGAACATAGCAGTAATTTCAATACATTTTTACCGTATTTAGCAAACTAGTTCTAACAAGCAATATAAATTAGATTATTCAGATATATTCAAACAGTAGTTGCTAAAACCTGAAATAATGATGATCCAAATTTTTATGTAACAAACCAGGAAAAGCTTATGACTTTAATATTTATATGTTGCAATAATTAGTACAATTAGTGCTGGCTAAGGGAGCAGGCATGGGAATGGGGGGGAAGGGTAGGAAAGGAAGGTGGGAGAGAGGGGCATACTGACGGCAAAGGGAGCAGGCATGGGAATGGGGGAAGGGTAGGAAAGGAAGGTGGGGGGTGATGGGATTAGTGTTGAATGATGAATTCTGGTAACAACTGAACTATGAAAAAATTTCCATACTTTATTTATTTATTTATTTATTTATTTTTGCTTTTTGGGTCACACCTGGTGATGCTCAGGGTTACTCCTGACTCTACACTCAGTAATTACTCCTGGCAGTACTCAGGGGACCATATGGGATGCCGGGGATCGAACCCAGGTTGGCTTCTTGCAAGGCAAACGCATCACCCACTGTGCTATCGCTCTGGCCTCTAACTTCATATTTTGTAAATCATGCTGTTTGAATAAAGGAAATAAAATTTAAATTTTCATTTAAAATTTTTAAAATTTAAATTTAAATAAAATTTAAAATTTAAATTAAAAATTTATTTTAAAAATTAAAATAATTTTTTAAATGTATATGTTTTGGGGAAAAGATAGTTTTCTACTCCTGTGTGTTTGCTCATGATCTGATTTTTGGGGACAGAAATACCCCAAAGATAAGATTCTGCAATTCTCCAGGAGGCACACGGCTTGCTGTCAGTTTTTGTAGTATGTCTCATTGACCATTGCTTTTCCATTCATTTATTTCCAGTTGCAAAATTGTTATAGTCACTGATGTTATTTCTTCTTGATTTATTATCTAAAGTAATAGGCTTGAAGTTGGGGAAAGTGATATCTCCCATCTTTTCCCCAAGGATTGCTTTAGCTATTCATGGAGTTTTATTATTCCATATAAATTTAAGGAGTGTTTGGTCAATTTCTTTGAAGACTGTCAGGGAACGCCGCTGGGTTCCCCAACATTGCTGGGAAGTGAGTTCTCTTTTACCTCCAAAGCCAGCGGGAATGGATGAAGATTCAGGAATCCAATGCAGTTTTAAAAGGCTTTACTTATCACAGGTTCAGGCATACAAGTCAGCAATAGGAAAAAACGGTGCTTAGGATGCCCAGCTAGAACCGCAGCCACGTGTAGGCCAAGATGGTGGCCACCACCTGTAAAGGCCCTGTAGAGAGGAGACAAAGACAAGACTCCCAAGAAGAGTGTGAGCTCACAAAGAGAGAGCCCAAAAGAGAGAGAGAGAGAGAGAGAGAGAGAGAGAGAGAGAGAGAGAGAGAGAGAGAGAGAGGAAACAGGCTGGTCTTATACCCCTGCAACTCAGACCTCCCACTATTATGGGAAGCAGGAAGGGTCAAATGCCTTTAGGTAATTTCTCCCAGCACCTCACCTAGGCCCTATTATATGCTAATGTTTTGAGCCAAGATCTGCCTGGAAATGCCTTTATAGGGTAGAGAAGGGTGTTTCTGAGATGGCATGTTTCTGTACCAAAGACTAATACTAATGCCAGTTAAATATTTCTCCAAGCCTTCACAAGAGTCTCCTCTACTTCATGGTATTTTTGTATTTTAGTTGCCTTTGAGTTATCAGGGAGCCATGCTTGCTTGCTTGGAGGCAAACAGCATTTCTCTCTGGGCTAATTACTTAGAGATCCAATGTGGCCAGGCAAATATGCTGGTAAGATCTAGCTAGTCCCACGATGATTGTGGTAGCATGAGAGAATATTTATACCTGCCAGTACAGAATACATGGTCAGATAAACTGCCACATTTAGACTACCCCCTTATCTATGAAGTGACCTGCAGGAGGCAATCCAGGGCAGATGCAGAGGCCCTTAGAGGAGTCCTGCAACAGAAGACTGTGGTGGGTATTCTTATAGGAAACGCATTGAATTTGTATAAAGCTCTAGGGAGTATTACCATTTTATAATTTTAATTCTCCCAATTCATGAGCAGGAAATGTGTCTCCATTCCTCAGGTCCTCTTGAAGCAATGTTTTGCAGTTTTCTTTTATGCAGATCCTTTATATTCTTAGGCATATACTACTTATACTACTATAAGAATGTATTGTTTGTAGGATCTTTCTGGTAGAGAGCTTAGGGTTCTCTAGGTAAATACCATATCATCTGCAAATACTGACAGCTTGACTTCTTCCTTTCCTATCTGGAATACAGGAATTCTTACTTAAAAATTAACATTGACAAACCGCTTGCAAGGCTTGTAAGATCACTTAATATCCTTTTCTTCCCTGATTGCTATGGCTAGTACTTCTAGTACCATATTGAATAGAAGTGGTAAAAGTGGGCAGCCTTGTCTTGTCCCTGATCTTAGGAGGAAGGCTTACAGTTTTCCCCTGTTGAGAATGATGCTTGCTGTGGGCTTGGAATAGATGGCTTTGACTATATTGAAGAAAGTTCCATCAATTTCCATTTTATGGAGAGTTTTTATCATGAATGGCTGTTGGATCTTGTCAAATGCTTTTTCTGCATTTGAAGTGATCATATGATTGACATGATCATATGATTTTTATTTTTCTTCTCATTGATGTGATGTATTATGTTGATTGACTTGCAGATGTTGAATCATCCTTGCATTCCTGGGATGAATTCTACATGGTCATGGTATATATTTTTGATGACTCTTTGGATTCTACTTGATAGTATTTGTTGAAGATCTTAGCATCTGTGTTCATGAGGGAAATTGGTCTGTAGTTTTCTTTTTTTGTGACGTCTCTGTCTGTTTTGGGTATCAGAGTGATATGTGCCTCATTGAAGCTGTTTGGGACTGTTTCTGTTTCTTCAATTTCCTTGAAGAGCTTGAAAAGGACCAAAAGTAGGTACTCTATAAAGGTTTGTAAGAATTCAATGGTGAATCCCTCTGAACCTGGATTTTTGTGTTTGGGTAGACTTTTGATTACTGATTCAATTTCCTCCATGGTGATAAGTTTGTTAAGGTATTCCAAATCTTCCTGATGCAGACTTGAAGACTGTATGAATTCAGAAATTTTTCCATTTCTCCTAGGTTCTCTTGTTTTGTGGCATACAGATTCTCAAAATAATCTCTTATGATCTTTTGAATTTCTGTGGTTTCTGTTGTGATATCCCCCTTTTCATTTCTGATTCTATTTATCTGGTTTATCTCTTTCCCTTTCTTTATGAGCCTTATGTAGTAGTTTGTCAATATTTTTTTTCAAAGAAACAGCTCTTGGTTTCATTGATCTTTTGGATTGTTTTTTGGGATTCCATCTCATTGACTTCTGCTCTAAATTTTACTATCTCTTTCCTGCCTGGGTTGAGGCTCTTTTGTTGGTCTCTTTCTAAGATCTTAAGCTGTGAGGTCAGACTGTTTATGATGGTCCTTTCTTCTTTCCCCCAACTTCAAACTCTACTACAAAGCAGTTGCAATCAAAACGGCATGTTATTGGTATAGAGACAGACCTGTAGACCTATGGAATAGAACTGAATATCCTGAAACACACTGTCCAATATATGATCACTTAATCTTTGATAAAGGAGCATAAAATGTTAAGTGGAGTAAAGAAAGCCTTTTCAACAGGTGGTGCTGGGAAAACTGGGAAGCTACATGTAAAAATATGAACTTAGACCTTCCAACACCGTGCACAAAGGTCAGATCAAAATGGATCAAAGATCTCTACATCAGACATGAATTCATAAGTACATAGAAGAAAACATAGGAAAAAATGCTTTTATGACATCGAATCTAAAGGGATCTTCAAAAGATGAAACAGCACTACAAAGCAAATGGAAGCACAGATAAACAAATGGGAATTATATAAAACTGAAAAGCTTCTGCATCTCAAAAAGAAACAATGACCAAAATACAGAGACAGCCCACAGACTGGGAAAGAATATTCACTCATTATCCATCAGATAAGGGGTCAATATCCAGGATATATTGGGCTCTTGTAGAACTTTACAAGAAGAGAACAGCCAACTCCATCAAAAATGGAGATAAGAAATCAACAGAAACAGAAAAAGGAGAAAATCGAATGGCCAAAAGGCATATGAAAAGGTGCTCTTTCTTCATCATTAATCATCAGGGAGATGCAAATCAAAACAACAATGAGGTATCATCTCATGCCACGAGAATGGCACACATTTAAAAGAGCAAGAACAACTGGTGCTGGCATGGATGCAGGGAGAAAGGGACTCTCATCCACTGTTGGTGGGAGTGCCGACTGGTCCAACTGTTTTGGAAAACAATATGAACATTCCTCCAAAACCGGAGATATTGAGCTCCCATTTGACCCAGCAATACCACTCCTGGGAATATACAATGGAGACCTAAAAACACACAGAAGAAACACTATCTGCACTTTGATGTTTATCGAAGCACTATTCACAATAGCCAGAATCTAGAAACAACCTCAATGCTCAAGAACAGAAGACTGGCTAAAGAAATTATGGTAGATCTACACAATGGAATACTATGCAACTGTCAGAAAAGAAGAAGTCACAACATTTACATGCAAATGAATGGACATGGAGAGTATCATGTTGAGTGAAATTAGTCAGATTTTCATTTTCACTCAGTATCACACTGTCACTGTCTTCCCTGTTTATCATCGATTTGCTCGAGCGGGCACCAGTAACATCTCCATATGACCTGTCTAATGCAAGTAGAGCCCAAGGGCACCTGCTTGTTCCAGGAACATGAAGAGCCTAAAACCATTCCATCAGGTCATGAGAATGAGGTCTATAATTGTTACTTGTATCTGGCATATCAAATACGACATGGGTAGCTTGCCAGGCTCTGCCGTGCGGGTAGCATACTATCACGCTGAGTGAAATAAGTCAGACAGATATAGAATGACTGCATTCATTAGTGGTATATAAATATATACTAGTGCTCTACTAATTGTGAGAAATTTTAACGCCACACTAAAACTGAATTACACAAAGGGATTTACATGATAATCCCTAAATGTCTTTAGGGAAAGCCACAATAAGAGAGAGAGAGAGAGAGAGAGAGAGAGAGAGAGAGAGAGAAATAAGAGAAATCATGCCTGCTATAGAGGCAGGCTGGAGAAGGGGAAGGGAACTTGGGGGTATTGGTGATGGGAATGAGGCACTGGTGGAGGGATGGGCACTGGAAAAATGTATGACCAAAACCTAATCATGAACATCTTTTTAATTGTATATCGCACAGTGGTATAATAAAAATAAAAAATAAATATCTACAAAAATTAAAATATTTTTTAAAAAAGCATAAAGTAATAGGCTGCAGCAGGATTGCACCCTACCCCAGTCTGAATTCTGGAACCCATACAAAGGGAAGCGGCGTGATCGCAGGTTTTTGTCTGCCAAACCACCTCATGGTGCCCCTCTACAGTCTCACCCCAAAGCCTAAAGGATGCACTAGCATACAAACAGGAAGTTCCTTCATATATATCCTATATTAGAGGTACCAGTGAACTTACATTTCTTTACCTCTCCATAACTCATTGTAAACATACAAAGACATCCTAACTGTGAGTGCCTAATCACACAACACACAAGAACAACTCCAACTGCAAAGGCTGTAAATAGTAAAGCAACAGATAAACCCACTAAGCTTAGTAAGTGAAATCACTAGCTCAGATGACCTAAGGAGCTAAAATTGAGCTATATAACTTCTCTGATAAGGAATTTAGAATGGAATTGTTAAGGATGAATAAGGATCTCAAAGAAGAAAGGGAGAGGCCGGAGGCGATAGCACAGCAGATAGGGCATTTTCCTTGCATGTGCCCAACCTGGTTTTGATCCCGGCATCCCATATGGTCCCCCCGAGCACCGCCAGGAGCAATTCCTGAGCAAAGAGCCAGGAGTAACCCCTGAACATTGCTGGGTGTGACCCAAAAAAAAAAAAAAAGAATAAAGGGAACATACTGCCAATAAAATACAAGAGGACATGAGAACAGAAATGAGGAAACTGAAAATGCAAATAGAAATGACAGATCTGAAAAAACTTGGCAGGTGAAATGAAAAATGCACTGGAAGGCCTCAGCAGAAGAGTAATAGCTGCTGAGGACATAATTAGTTAGCTCCAAGGTGAGGTTTAGAGAATCTCCAGACAACAGAAGATGGAAACAAGTCTCAAAATAAACCAACAGAGGGACCAGAGTGACAGCGCTGCAGGTAGGGCATTTTCCTTTGCACACAGCCAACCCGGTTTTAATCCCCAGCATCCCATATGGTTCCCCTAGCACCACCAGGTATTTGGAGTAACTCCTGAGTGTAGATTCTGGAGTAACCCCTGAGCATCACTGGTGTGACCTAAAAAAATTAATAAATAAACCAACAGGAAAAATTGGTATGAAGTAAAAAAGAATAATGTAAGGATTTTGGGATCCTAGAGGGACGTGAAGAAAACACTGATGCAGAAGCAACTCTCAAAGCCATCATTGCTGAGAAATTCCCAGAGCTGAAGGGGCATGCAACCAAATCCAGGAGGCCTGAAAGATACCAGCTAAAAGAGATCCAAATAAAATACTCCAAGATGCATCCTAATTAGAATGAGGAAAACCACAGATAGAGATAGAATACTGAACTCAGCAAGATCAAAGAAGGAAATTATTCACAAAGGAACATCCATATGACTAACAGCAGACTTATCAAATGAAATCCTTCAGACCTGAAGACAGTGGTAGGATATAGTGGAAAAATTCAGGAGAAATGAATGCCTCACCAAAAAATACTTTACTCAGCTGGACTCTCATGCAGATTTGAAGGAGCAATACACAACTTCACGGATAAACAACAACTCAGGAACTTCACAGACTCAAACATTGTTTCAAGAAGTACTAAATGGGCTGCTGTAAGACGAGACAAATCCCTAAATACATGAAACTCCTGCAGAAAGAAGACACAAAATCACATAACAATAATCTTTCAACCTCAATGAGCTAAATGAACCAATTAAAGGTACAGAACGGCAGGGTGGATTAGAAAACTGAACCCAACACTCTGATACCTGTAAAAGCACATCTG
>JAJIBD010009652.1:0-69253 GCA_021461705.1 Cryptotis parvus
TGTGCCTTATAATCAAAGCCCTTTGCTTAAATCTGATGTTTCACCACCTAACTGAATGACATTTCAGTCTAGAAAACAAATACACTGAAGGAAAATAGCCATGTAATACAGACAAAACCCAAGAGAGACTAATAATACAACTTCACAGAAGAAATAAAGGCGATGCCCAAATGTGGTTCTGGAGGATACAGAGACATCCTGGTCACCTGGCTGAGGTCGCATAGGGGAAATATCCCAGGCTCTTAATGCTTTTAATTAAATTAGCTATTTGTTAATGACCTTTGACTTCACTTTTTTTTTCTCTTTTGGGTCACTCACGGCAATGCTCAGGGGTTTCTCCTGGCTCTGCACTCAGGAATTACTCCTGGCAGTGCTCGGGGGACCATATGGGATGGCGGGTATCGAACCCAGGCCAGCACAGGCCAGCAGCGTGCAAGACAAACGCCCTACCGGCTGGGATATCACTCCGGCCCTGACTTCATTGTTCTTATCTGCCCATAGCACAAGCCCTTCTTCCCTGTGTCAGTGTGGCCTGCAGTGGTCACAGATCTGAAATCTGTGGCTCAGGAGTCTGTGCACATCTCACAGGTATGAGGCCCAAGACTCCAAACAAATGCACAGACGAACAAAAAAATTCAAAATCTCAGAGCAAAATCGAGAAGACAGAGTAAAGGCTTCCAAAATTCCCCCACCCCCATAAATGAAATGAGAGCACAGTCCAAAAAAAGGTATCACTTGTAGCACTTGTCTTCCTGTTGTTCATCGATTTGCTCAAGCAGGTGCCAGTAACATCCCCATTGGTTGGGAATGAGGTCCATCATTGTTACTGTTTTGGGCATATCAAATACACCATGGGTAGTTTGTCAGGCTCTCCTGTGGTTCTGGGTTCATCCCAGGGGGCCTAGTCCTTTTCTTCATCAGACCATCAACCGTCCAGGGCCCATGGGGCAGAGCCCTGGGTGTAGACAAGCCTGTCTCCTCTCTGCTACCCGCCTGACACAGCTGGGCACCTCAGCCACACCTGCAACACTTCAAGGGGCAGGGGAAAAAAAAAGATATTGGGTGTAATGATTTGAGGACTCTAGAACCAAACAAAGACTCACTCACAGCCCTGAGAGCAGTGACTTGCGGCTGACGTGTGGCTGCCTCAGGGGTGAGAACAGGGAACCCTGGGCTCTTGACAGTTCCTTTGCCCTTCCCTTCACCATGGGAAAATTCACAGCCAGGCAGGAGAGACAAGATTTGGAGCTCCCAGCACCTTGTTTCATAGAGTTTTTACTATTTGACTTGGTAGGCTATTCCCTGGAGACCTCAACTTGCAAGGCTTGTCTTTATCTGACTTCGGCTCAAAGCTCACTCTACGTGAGCAGTCTTGCCCCTGGGAGCACTTGTCAAATGCGATCAGCAGATTGCTCAGCAGAAAGCTGCCAGGAACCTGGAGCTCACTGAGACAAACAGGAAGCTAAAGAACAACAATGGCTTAAAAAGGAGGTTGGAAGAGAGTACTCAAAGGGCTGAGCTTTGCATGTGGGAGACCCTGTCTGGTTCCCAGTCCCTCATCCATGGTCCCTAGAGCATCTCCCCGAGCAACCCCTAGGCACAGAGTCAGGAGCAGCCCTTCAGCATAAACTTAAAAAAAAACATCACAATGAGTAGAAAACGTCAAACGTGAAAATTTGTTCATTAAATGACTCTATTCACATGAAACGTCCTAGACCAGCAAATACATAGACAGAAAGTAGATAACCAGGGTCTGAGAAGACAAGGGAATGGGGAGCAAGTGCCCCTGCCGCAGGGTCCTGTCAGGGAGTAACCGTCATGTAGTGTTCAAGATATTAATGGGGAAACTGGGAAGATATATGAAAAGTACATCACTTTATCTTTACAACTTTCTGTAATCACAAAACACTCCTAAATATATTTATCAAAAAAAAAAAAAAAAAACAGAAGGGGTCCACTGGGCAAGACGTTTGCTTTGCACATGACTGATCCAGGTTCAATCCCCAGCACCACCATAAGTGAGCACCTCCTATTGTGGCCCCCAAAACACACACACACACACACACACACACACACACAAACACACACACACATCTCCAGGAGTGTCCAAATTCTTAGTCCTGTTCAATTGGTCACACTTTTGCAAGAAAAGTCTAAGGCTGGAAATTCTGGTGTGATTCAGTTTGCAAAAAACAAGGGAGCCAAAAACTCCTTGTTTTTTTTTTTTTTTGGCCTCTAATGAAAGTATGCCAGTGGCTGTCCACGCCTATTTATCTGTATCTTGCCTGCTCCACCAGGAAACACAGCAACCCCCAAAGCTATGAAATTGAATGTGACAGCAGCAGAGTTCCTGCAGGTGGCCAGGCGTGATTACATCCTTTCCTGATGAATAAACCTGGAGCCATTACCAGAAACATTTGAGAAGATAATGTGTGAAACAGTGAGGAGGCAGCGGGGATCAGAGATTCTGGTGCTTGCTCCCTGAATATCAAATTCCTAAGCCAAACCCCACAGGAAATTGGTATTTGATTTTTATATGTTTGTTTGTTTGGGTCACACCCAGTGGTTCTCAGGGATTATGTCTGGCTTAATGCTCTGAGGTCACTCCTGGAAATGCTCAGAGGATCATGTGGTGTGGCAATAAACCCGGGGCTCCCACATGCAAAGTCTTGAGTCTTCTCCCCAATCCAAAACAGCAGCGTGAGGGAGAATTTCTAGGAGGTGTAAAAACAAAAGGTCACTGTAGCTCAGACAGGGAAGTGGCAGGCAAAGATGCCACAGGCAGGAGTGTGGCAGACATAAATGGACGGGGACCTGGTACAGAACGCAAGTTGGAGGAGGCCACCTGTCTATGGGGCAAGAATCCCCAAAACGACTGAGCCAGTAAAAGACAAAAACAGGATTGGATCCGGGATGTCCCTAACTAAAATGTAGCTCCTTCGTGCTCACAGGCGCTGCCGAGGCCAAGGGAGTCACTAATCCCCACCTGGAACTTCACATCCCCCTTCTCAGGCTCTGCGCATCAGAGACGCTGAGCGTCTTCCTCAGATGAGGAGCCGAGCGGCAGGTGTCAGTAGACACAGGGGATGCCCCTGTTCCCTCCAGCCCCCTCTTGTACATTTCCTCCCAACTCAATCAGCGAGTCTTAACATGAAAACCATCAAATAGGATTGAGTTAAATTAGCATAAGAGCAAATTAGCAATTACCAAGCTGTCAAATCACAGCAGAGGCTCAGGGATTTCAACAACTATCAAGACATCATTTAAAAATATTTCATTTCATTCATATCATTCCAGCTGGGGATCAGATTGCTTCTTCGTGGTTAGAGCTGCTCTTGGGGGAAAGACAGGGAAAGTGCCCAGAGGTACTTTTTTCCCCCACATAATGAGGAAGCCTGCAGAGCTGTATGACTGGAAGCATTTTACTGTGTAAATGAATTTTTCTAATGTTTGTTTTGTTAGCTGGAAGGAGCAATTTGAGTTCTTGCTTTGGTTCTTAATGTGTGAGTGTGAGGTTTTGCAGGGGGCATTAGAGATTCAGATGGATAACAAGGCATTTAAAAATATTTTATTAAAAAATTGTAATTTACTAAGTTATGGATAGTTGCAAGACTCACAGACATGGGGCAGAGCTGCTACTGGCTCTCCCTGTGCCCAGCCGCTCATGAGGCACCCAGGAGGGATGGCAGGTTCTAGCCCTGGCCCGCCACCCCAGCAGAGCCTCTCAACAAGTCAGGACGATCCCCACTCCATGAGGGACCTCCATTTTCCACATCCGGACTTCTCTCTCGTCAGAACCCCACCCAGCAGACCAGCCTATCACAGCCTGGCTCACGCCCGCGCAGTTCATCAATAAATGCTGGATTTAGAGGTAACTACAAGAGTATGCTACCCCCACGGCAGAACCTGGCAAGCTACCCGTGTAACATTTGATATGCCAAATACCAGTAACAATTATAGACCTCATTCCCATGACCTGATGGAATGGTTTGAGGCTCTTTATGTTCCTGGAGCAAGCAGGTGACCTTGGACACTACTTGCACGAGACAGGACATATGGAGATGTTACTGGTGCCTGCTGGAGCAAATCGATGATGAATGGGAAGACAGTGATACAGTGATATTGATAGTTGCATTTAAGCATGTTTTTTTTTCTGATTTTGGGTCACACCCAGCAATGCTCAGGGGTTTCGCCTGGCTCTGCACTCAGGAATTACTCCTGGCGGTGCTCGGGGACCATATGGGATGCCGGGAATCGAACTCATGCCTGCACAGGCTGGCCGCGTGCTAGGCAAATGCCCCTATCTGCTGGGCTATCCCTTCAACCCCTAAGCATGTAATGCTTTAATACCAACCCCAACTCCAGTGTTAATTTCCCTCTACCAGTGTTCCCATATTCCCTTCCCATCCCATCCCCACCTGTCAACTTGACAGGCACATCACAAAGTTTCAGTGGTGGCAGCTTAGATCTCATGTTTTCAGTCTTGTCAAGTCTGTGTTTGGATCCATGTCTATACCACCCATCTATCTCCAAAGACAATATGAACTCTAAATCAATTTGTCTGAGATTAATAATGCATCAATCTGCTCCCATTTCACCCAGCAATACCACTTCTGGAAATATACCCTAGAGAAACACCATCTGCACTTCTATATTCATCACAGCACTATTCACAATTGCCAGAATCTGGAAACGACCTGAGTGCCCGAGAACAGATGACTGGATAAAGAAACATGGTACATCTACACAATGGAATACTATGCAGCTGTCAGGAAAAACAAAGTCATGAAATTTACCTACAAATGGATAGACATGGAGATTATCATGCTGAGTGAAATCAGAAGGGAAAGAACAGATATAGAATGACTGCAGTCATTTGTAGGCTATAAATATATATACCAGTTTTCTACTAATTTCTACTAACTGTTGGAAACAGTACCAGCAGACTAGGACTGAGCATTGAATGTAGGCAAAGGATTTACATGATAATCCCTAAATGTATATCGGGCAAGCTACAATGTGGGAGAGAGGGAGAGAGGAGAGAGAGAGAGAGAGAGAGAGAGAGAGAGAGAGAGAGAGAGAGAGAGCAAAGTGCCTGCCACAGAGGCAGACAGGGGGGAGGGAGAAGGGAATCAGGGGACATTGGTGGTGGGAACTGTGCACTGGTGGAGGGATGGGTGCTGGAACACTGTATGACTATCTTTGCAATTGTATAACTCATGGTGGTAAAATAAAATTTAAAAAAATAATAAAATAAATAAAATGTTAAAAAATGCATCAATCTGTCAATAGTTAGAAAATTAATAGTGAAGTTTACAATCTATAGAAGTGAATGCTGGAACATCTCAAGAGTTTCTTTTTCCACACTGAAACTTCTGAGTCAGGACCCAGGCTTAGGGAGCAAAGATGCCAGTCATGGAACTCCCAGGCAACTGCATTGGGGAGCTAAGCCCCCAGACTTGCCCCTCTAGTCTGACTTGACACATTTCAGTTCCCATGAGACAGGACTCATGCGCTGACTTAGAACAACTCAGCAGAATGCTGATCAGCAGGATGCGGTCATCTAGAAGAGAAATACATGGCAACAGTATTGGTAGCACTTTGGAGAAAGATGAAATTGGTTCAGACTCTGCCCCAGTGTCCACAGGGCCTTGCTGCTCAGTACAAACATTTCACCTTCTGAGGGTTCAATCCCCACCAGTGAGTGATAAAATAGGACTCCTCAGGGTTGTGGTGTCAATGGAATCAAGCATAACCAGTAAACAAGATGTGTTAAGTAGGATCATTTCTATCACAGGCACAAAACAGATTCTTGTTTTGTTTTGTTTTGTTTTGGTCTGGGGGCCACAGCCAGAAGTGCTCAGGTCTTACTCCTGGCTCTGAGGTCAGGGATCGCTCTTGGCAGGACTTGGAAAACTGTATGTAGTTGGCTGCATCCAAGCCAAGCACTCTATCCACTGGACCATCTCTCCAGCCCCTCACTGTTACTTTCATTAGTAGTGTTTTAAAGGAACCTGCAGGGCCGGAGTGATAGTACAGTGGGGAGGGCATTTGCCTTGCACATGGCCCAACTGCAGTTCAATCCCTGGCATCCCGTATGGTCCCCTGAGCCATGGAATAATTCCTAAGCAGAGACAGGACTAACCCCTGAGCACTGCTGGGTGTGGCTCCCAAAACATAGATAAAAGGGAGTGGATTTGTAAATCAAAAGCTTTTTTTTTTCATTTCTTATTGAATCACCATGAGATAGACCATTACAAAGTTGTTTATTATTGGTTTTCAGTCATACAGTGTTCAAGCACCCATCTCTCCACCAATGCACTTTTCCCAGCACCAATGTCCCCCAGTTTAGCTCCCACCATCCCCCATCTCCCATCCTAACCTGCTTCTATCTCTCTCTCTCTCTCTCTCTCTCTCTCTCTCTCTCTCCTTGCACATTGTGTTTTGAAATATAGATATTAAAAGTTTATCATGTATAATGCTTTACCTACTTTCAACACTCAATTTTAGTCCAGAGTGACCATTTACATCTATTGTTTTATTTTTGTCCCTTCTCTATCTTACCTCTGCCAAACGACTAATCTTTTGGAGTAGAATTACTACAGAGGAAGTGAAGAGGAATGAACCAGATAATCAGGACCTCCAAGTGGTCATTTTATAAAACCCTCAACTATATTGCTATATATGACATAGTCTGGTTGGTCAGCTTTACAAAAGCTTGTTTAGATAAAATAAGGTCAATCGGATAGTAGAAATAGCTGGGGGGGTCCCAAAGGTAACTCAGAGTCACTCCACTTCCAGCCTCTTGAAAGTTTCCTGTCCTTCAGACATCCTCACAAGTAAAGGCAGGCAGAGACGACTGGTCGACCTTGGTTACACACAGCCCTGCTGACTGGTGTCGTCTCCACAGCTTCCCTGTAGTTCTGCCATTTGGCTGTGAAACAAACCATGTCTGGTATTTTGTTGTTGTAGAGCCTAAACAGAGGCAGTAAATACTAAAATCATGAACTGAGCCTAAATTATGAACTAAACCATGAAATATGGGTGAAAATTAACTTACTGGGGGTGCAGGGAGGCAAAGACATGTGCAAATGTCTGAAGGCAGGAGGGAGAGTCACCCTATAGGGCTTAGGATGGTGGGTTGGCAGAGAACTGCACTAAGGCAATGGGGAAGCCTACGGAGTATATTGTCATGGACTGAAGTTTTATTACATTTTGTTGAACAGGAAAACAATCATATTCAAAACATACATTTTTTCTTTCCTCCAGGACTTTACTGCTCAGATTTCTACACCAAGAAGCTCTCCTAAAATCCTGTTGAGTAATAATATAAATGAAAAGGAGAGCAAGAACAATTTCTGTGCTCTTTGTCCTTAATATCCCGTGGCAGGACTTGAATATATTTATTTGGAATAATATTGCAGCTGGCAAAACCTACGAATGCTCCCAGCACTGTGAAAACATTTAATAAAAGGCAACTCTTAAAATGAAATTCTTCCAAGAAGTGAGTTTCTGAGTTACTCTGTCATTTGGGGGAAAACAAAATAGCACAAAACTAGAAAATAAAAATTAGGGAGATATCTCTAATTCCAAAGTGTCAGATGATACAAGCTTCCCTACACAGCATAAGATGCTATTTCCACGATATTTTCAAATACAGCTATAGCTGCCCATTTTATAAGAGAGAGAGAGAGAGAGAGAGAGAGAGAGAGAGAGAGAGAGACCCCAGGTGCTCTGCCCTCTCCACTGCCTATGTGCTGCTTTTTCTCTAATGTTGCCCTGCCCGTTGGCAGTGATGTCCACAGGGGCCAGGAAGAAGCTTCCTATCTCTGGGCTCATCACTCCTACCTGCATCACTGTATCACTGTCTTCCCGTTTATCATCGATTTGCTTGAGCAGGCACCAGTAACATCTCCATATGTCCTGTCTCATGCAAGTAGAGCCCAAGGGCACCTGCTTGCTCCAGGAACATAAAGAGCCTCAAACCATTCCATCAGGTCATGGGAATGAGGTCTATAATTGTTATTGGTATTTGGCATATCAAATACGACACGGGTGGCTTGCCAGGCTCTCCCGTGCGGGTAGCATACTCTTGTAGTCATCTCAAAATCCAGCATTTATTGATGAACCGCGCGGCCGCTTGCGGTTTGCGAGAGCCGGGCTGTGATAGGCTGGTCTGCTGGGATTCTGACGAGGGAGAAGTCCGGATGTGGAAAATGGAGGCCCTCATGGAGTGGGGGTCGTCTGGCTTGTTGTGAGCCTCTGCTGGGGTGGCGGGCCAGGGCTAGAACCTGCCATCCCTCCCGGGCGCCTCATGAGCGGCTGGGCACAGGGAGAGCCAGTAGCAGCTCTGCTCCCATGTCTGTCTCCCTACCTGCATGTCCCTGAGAATTAGATGTACTTTCTCTGAACTGTGCCTTTTTTTCCACACCTCCTTCCCTTTGCTTCCTTCCTGTCTGAAGCTTCTGCCTCTCCAGTCCCTTCTCCTCTTTGTTTCTGTTTGTTTTGGGCTTTTTGGTCACACTCAGTTACTTCTGATTCTGCACTCAAAATTTACTCCTGGGGTGCTTGGGGGATCATATGAGATGCCAGAAATCAAACCCGGGTAGGCCACACACAAAGCAGATGCCCTACCTGATGTACTATTGCTCTGGCCCCCTTCTCCCTCCAGAGCCAGCTCTACTTCCCACCCTCCTGTCACTGACGGGTGACCTACCACAGGCCCTCTTGTTCCCCTGTTGTTTGAAATCAGCTCTGGTCTCTGAGCTCTGCCCTGCTGCCCACAACTGCCATCACTGCTAGACTCTTCCTGGTTGCCTCTCTGTCCCTTCAAGGCAGCCTTATGTGGTCCCCATTGGAACCCAGGCCTTCCCACCCCATAAAGTGTCCAAGCCCATCTCCCAATTTCAACCCCCAAGACCCCAAGGACCCTCAGGGGAGGCAAATGCTCGCACCCACTCACCCAAGGGGCAGCTGAGTGGAGGCTCTTGTGAGGATTCAGGGGACTGAAATGTCTCTTCCAGGGTGTGACTGAGGAGACAAGGGCTGGGCTGGCCTCAGAGGCAGAAGTGGAGAGTTGTATTGCTCCATCTTTTCTATACGTGCATCCTTAAAGCCAGGCCCAGGAGATAGAAACCAGTCAGGATGCATGTACCCTATCATGACTCCATTCACAGTACCGCACAGACCCCAAAGCATCACTGGGTACCACTCTGGGATCCCCAAATACTATGCTGCAGAGCCCAAGAAGCACGATATCCTCTGGTTCTCACATTGTTCTTTGGTCTGGTTGACCAAGAATTTTGAGAGGAACCCCCAGGTCTCCAGAGACTAATTGGGAGCCCCCCACCACCAACAAGAGGAAAGGAACATAACAAGTCCCCAAGGGAGAACCTTGCCTCCTAGGCCTCTGTGTCAAGGCAAAAGATTTATTGTCCCTGGTACTAAACCAACTTCATTATAAAGGATACATATAATACACCCAGGGCTCTGCCCGTGGGCCCTGGATGGTTGATGGTCTGGCATAGAAAGATTGGGCCCCCTGGGATGAATCCTGAGCCATGGCAGAGCCTGGCAAGCTACCCATGGTGTATTTCATATGCCAAAACAGTCACAATAATGGACCTCATTCCCAACGAATGGAGACATTACTGGTGCCCGCCGAGCAAATCAACGAACAACGGGAAGACAAGTGACAAGTGACATAATTGAACCTTCATGTCTAGTGAAGTTTCTTGGATCCCTAACACTCTCTCTACATCATTGCCACATAGCTTAGAATTCCACAATCTCCCAAAGATTTTATGGATTTCTAGGATAGGACAAAAATCTCAAATGATAATTCTGACCTGGGTTCTTTTTCTATAATTTATCTCCTAAAGTCTTTTAATTCAGGAATAAAGGCAAGTCTCTTTCCCAGTTCCTATGTAATATCCACCATCTACAAGTATTTTGAAAGAAGAGAATTTTGTTCCAATGCCGTGTGCTGGGCGGTCAGTGGTCATGGGCTCTTGCTGGCCCTGCACAGCTTTGGGTGAAACAGCCAGGGAGCTGGCTTAAGGGACCAACTTCTGGGAGAGGGGGTAGTGTTGGTCACCCTCCAGACTCTGGAGGTAGAAGATTATCTTGAGAAATAATATTGAGGGACCTTGAGAGAGTCTTTTCCCCCACGACATCCTTCACACCCAGGAGCCTTTTCCTGCGAGTCAGAGAGTTGACAAAGTTCCCCAAAACAAAGTGAGTTTAATCCAGGCTTCTGGTTGACTTTGACTTTCATTATTTCCATAAGGCCAAAAAGGAGAGAGAGAGAGAGAGAGAGAGAGAGAGGGAAGAGAGAGAGAGAGAGAGGGAGAGAGAGAGAGGGGGAGGGAGAGAGACTGCCATAGAGACAACTGGGGGATGGGTGGGAGGGAAAAGGGACATTGGTAGTATGACTGAAACCCAATCATGAAAAACTTTGTAACTGTATATCTTACCATGACTCAATAAAATGATACTGCCTTTTGATTGAAGTGAAAAAAGATTTATTAAATTAAGGAACCACTATTTACAAGCTATTGATAGTTGTGTCTTAGTCATACAACACAAAAAAAAAAAAGAGCTTCTGGTTGAATAGTCTCTGGGAAGGTTATTCAATCTCTGGCTTGATATTCTGTTTACTTTGAACACATTCTTCAGTGGTGATGACCCTTGAGGATATTCCTGCAGGACTCTGGGAACACACGAGAATTCCCTCTCCAGGTGGAAATTGGCTTCCTGAACTAAACTCGAAGCCCTGACTGGGGCATTGCCAGGTGTGATCTTGGAGACCCCCAGAGACCCTGGGAAGGCCCCTGGTAATCCCCAGCACCATGGGGCTGAAGCAACACCATATCCACAGGGCTTGCACTGAACTGCTAGCCCAGTTGACCAAGAATCACTGGTGGGTCATAACCTCAAACACTGGGAACCTGTGGCTCCTCACCTGAGTCCAAGGCAGACTCAGGGATCAATATCTGGGTCAGGATTTTCATTTTCATTTAAAGCATCCTAAGTGACTTTAGAAGATCATGGCCTTTGGGCCGCTTTCTCCAAACCAGAAAGCGAGACAGGATTCATCCAGCAGAGCATCCTAATGGGCCTCGCGTGGTGCAATTTGATTGCATGCAAGTGATTTTGCTTGAACCCTTCGAATAATCCTTTAAGGGGGAATTTTCACTCTCCTCTCCAGCAGATGTGAGCCCTGAGAGGTAAGAAGGCTGGGCGAGGCACTCAGGATCATAGAGCAAGTCGGTGCTGACTCTGGAGGTTCAATAGAGTCCTGGAAGAAACTAGGCAGCCTTGCTCCCAGTGACTGCAAATAGCAGTCAGGAGATGTTGTTCCAGGTGTTGCTCAGCTTAGCAAAACGGCTGCTGGCTGGGTGCTCTCTTCAAAAGCTCAGTTCACGGGGATGGCTTCAAACAGCTGTGCCTTTGCCACCTTGAAGAAAACGTCTGTCAATGGCACTTAGAAAATCGGGTGACTCCATCAAGGAAGGAAACAGGGCTGGCGGAGAGACACACTCGCATTTCCACAGCAGTCAGATTCTGAAGCAATAATAGCCCATTACTGCGGGAGAAGAGCACTCATACCATTAACAACACTGTTTAATGCAAGAGCACAAAAAAGCTTTTAAAGCTTCAAGAGCAGACACATGAATTTCTCTCTCAAAAAAAAAAAAAACAAACCCCCAGACAAATGCTCTGCCCTCTGAATGGTCCCCCAGCGGTGCTTTTTTTTTGGCCATTAGTCCCACCGTCATAAATGCACCAGTCTGCTTTTTACAGTCGCTTCCGGAAAGCCAGCTCCCCAACGCCTTCTGCTCCGAGGCAGCGGGAGAAAGAAAACCTGAGTTTAGGAATGGCTGCAATCTGCTCCCCGAAGCGGTCAGTCTCTTTGCAAGAACGCGAGACTCTCCCAGCCACCTCCCCAGTTCTTTGGGTCTCCTTTAACCCACTCCAAAGCAAGGAGTCCCTGAGATCTGAGAGCCCCCCCTCCCCCCCACTTCTCATTCCCAACACGTAGCAGTATTCTTGCTTGGATCTCCTTCCTTCCCTAGGTCCTTGATTTTCTGTCCCCCTCCCTGAAAATGCTTTGGGACAAAAGGAAGGTCATGGTTTTTCAGTTTCAGTTTTCAACCTAAAAATGCCTTTGGGGGCCAGGAGCGATAGTCCAGAGGGTAGGGCGTTTGCCTTGAACACAGCCGATTGATCCCCTGAGCACCCCAGGAGTAATTTCTGAGTGCAGAGCCAGGAGTAACCCCTGAGCATTGCCAGATGTGACCCCAAAAAGCAAAAAAAAAAAAAAAAAAAACGCCTTTGGACCTCCCCCATCTTTCTTTCCCCAAAAGCAACCAGGCTCTTTTTTTTTTTTTTTTTCAAATGTCCCTTCTGAGGGAAGCCTTGCCTTGATAAACATGCTCAGGAGTGTGTAGACCCTTTAGGCACAGATGTTCACAAGCCATAGTGTGCAATGGTTCTAACTGTATGTGTTAGATGTGTGCAAAATTAGGGTGTGAATCATCGTCCTTTCAGTATATTCATCTTGTGTATTTAAATAATACAGTAACAATAACAAATATTATATATGCTATGTCATGAAATACACTTAATTACATGATACAGGATTAAAATACATGGTATAGAAATATGTTTATTAAAATATTACCTATACGGGGCCGGAGTGATAGCCCAGCGGGTAGGGCGTTTCCTTGCATGCAGCCGGCCCATGCCGGCCCAGGTTCAATCCCTGGCATTCCATATGGTCCCCCTGAGCACCGCCAGGAGTAATTCCTGAGTGCAGAGCCAGGAGTAACCCCTGAGCATTGCCGGGTGTGACCCAAAAAGCAATAAATAAATAAATAAATAAATAATTAATTAAATAATAATAAATAAAAATAAATGCCTTTATTACAGTCAAACCCTGTCACTTGGAATCAGCATCAGCTCCTGCTCCACCCTCCATCTCGGTGCCTCCTGTGGGTTCTCCCTGTGCCCCCAGCAAACACTCTTCCACCTAGAGCACTTGGGGACTGGTCTCATAGTACCCTGGGTCTTACTGGATGGCCACCTCCCAATAAAACTTCCCACCAAAAAAGAAATAAAATAAAATATTACCTATGTATTTATATATAGTTTATGTGTAAATAAATATTTGAATAAAATTTATTTATATGTAGGCTTTTTCCAACTCAAGTATATTTCTATATTTCCTAATGTGAGGAGGGGGTTGGCCATATCCAGCTGTGCTCAGGGCTTACTCCTGGCTCTAGGCACAGGATTCTCTCCTGGAAGTACTCAGAATCACATGATGTGTTGAGGATCAAACCCAAGTCAGCTGAGTGCAAGGCAAGCTTCTCACCTACTGTAGTAGCAGCTCTTCAACCTTATTGCCTTACATAGATTTTTTTTGTTGACTCTTGGGTTTTTTCAGATAAACAATAGTAACGCCTGACAACAATAATAATTGCATAACTTCTTTCTAATTTGTAGGCTTTATTCTTTCTTATATAATTGGCATCAGCTGTTTAGCAATGTAAAATAACAGTGTGATAAAAAATTCATTAAAATGTAAATATACATTCCCCCACTCAGTGCTAAACAAATTGATCATGAAATTTATTTGGAGAAAGAAACAAAAAGAACAGCCAGGAAAACTGAAAAATAAGAACAACAATAAGCATTAGAGACAACAGTTATTATCTCTTTAATTTAAACACTGTGGTACTATCAGTGAATAGACAAATGGAACAGAATATAGAATGAAAATTATAGAACCAAATGTAAAACAACATGAAGATAGTTTGCCAAGACAATGGTGAAAAGAAACATTTTTAGAAGGGAAATTAGCCTAACTGAGTAAGGGTAAGAAACAAAATTAAATTGGACCCACTTGTCCTACTACAGACCAGGACAAATGATAAAAGGATAAGACACATATTGCAAAACACACAAACTTCAAGAACTAGAAGACATGAGTAAACTTCTCTATAACGTGGGTGTGAAAAAAAGGCTTTCATAACCATGCTTCAAAATCCAGAAACGAAAAATAAAAGAATAAATTTGATTATGTGAAAGTTTTTAAAAGCTTTTGTACTTTTTAAAAAACAGAATAGTGAAAAAAATCACCAATTTATGTAACAATTAGTTTTACAGCTAAAATACATCTTTTTAAAAAAAGATGCTCTAGCTTAATTATAATAAGAAAAATTCACATCAAAGTTACCTTGGGATCCCATTGCTCACCTATTGCATTGACAAAACTCTGAACATTGGACAACCTCACTCCATTGGTAAGGAGAGAGACAAAACACTTTCTTGGACATTACTAGTAGAAACATAAAAGCGCTTCAAATTCTAATATCTGAATACTGATAGCATGAAGAGCCTCACAAGCAGCTGGGGAGGCTGGAACTTGGCTCACCCCAGGCCCAGCTGACTATGGGGCCCCCGGGAGGGCAGATGGGTTTTTGGGAGTGGGCCCATCACCTCTGGGGGTGCCGGAAGCAGCCGGATGAGACTCGCCCACCACACTAGCCACCATTTTCGCTGTCTGGAAGCTGGGAAACTGCCTCATGACCAGATTAACAGAGCAAAACCAGCGAGCCCAGGTAGGCGGCTCCCAGGGAACACTGGAATTCGCAGAGGAGCCAGGGGGCCCCCCCCACCCCCCATGCGAGCCGGGGCCCGCCCAGGAGCGCCCGGGGCCACCAGCCATAGCATGAAGAGCCCCCCGGGGGGCCAGCTGCGCCCCCAGGGCAGGGTTTGGGGGGGCCCATCACCTCTGGGGGCCCGGAAGCAGCCGGAGGGACCCGCCCACCACACTAGCCACCATTTTCGCTGTCCAGACGGCTGGGAAACTGCCTCACGACCAGATTAACAGAGTAAAACCAGTTTGAGCCCAGGTCGCGTGGCCGCAAGCGGCCATGCGGTCCATTGAAATAGTGGAAACAGCGATGTCTTTTAATGCACTGCATTCCACGATGTGCAGGAAAGTTGGGCGGAAGGGAGAGATAAAGAGGAGAGAGGTGACATACAGAACCCACCAAGTAGTTGAGGTGTGGGGGGGGGGGGAGGTGGGGACATTGGTGATGGGAGATGGGTTTGGGTGGAGGGATGGGTGTTGGAACACTGTGGAACCAGAACTCTACATGAGCATCTTTCAATTGTGTGTCTAGAATGGTGTAATAAAATTGGGGGGAATAAAATAAAATTTAAAAATATATAATAATAATATCTGAATATTGTGATATATAGCATAATTGTATTCAGAAGGTCTAAATCGAGGGCTCTGTTTTGAAAAGATCAATGAAAAGCCCTAATCACTTCTGCACTGTTTTCCATAGACAGAGTAGAAACAACCCCCAAACTGGCAAACATGGTGGTTAAATAATGGCAACGAAGCAGTGATGAACTGTTCATAGTCTAACACAATGGGAGGATCTCTGTATATACTGATGGGTTAGGTACAAGGCATAGTGTCAAGTTAGGACGCCTGTAGATGGCCAGAGAGATGCTCAACAGGACAAGCATGTGCTGTCACGTCAGAGACCCAGGTTCCAGCTCCAGCACCACCAGAAGTGACCCTCAAACACAGGGTAGGGAGCAGCCCCTGAGTAATGCCAGGCTCCAAAACACAAAACAAACAATAAGAAGCTAAGAGAGAAATGTTTGGTACACTACCATTTATCTATGAAATCTGAAAAACATAGACCTGGAATGTTTTTAAATGAAATATAACCAATAATAGGCAAAACTTATTGCTGGGAGAGAGAATGAATAGAATAGAGAGAACAGGCTTATATGTTAGACTTCCTTGAATCTTCCTTGAGCTACAGATTTGATATAAATACTATATTTCAAAGCAACCGGTAAGTCTTAAACAACAATTTCTTAAAATCGGAGCAAACGCTATGCATCACTCTCACTGTCCCTACAGTGGGGTCTAGTCCCATAATAAAGTGAAATTCCAAGGGACTTGAAAGCACAGTGGCTTGATTATACTTCCGTGGTGAAATAGAAGCCTCTGAACAAAATAACTGAGGGGAAAAGAAAGGCTTAGCCAGGCTTTTGCTATTCGCAGAGTGAGCCATAGTTTTACTTGCATTATTCTATTGTGCCTGTGTTGTGGAAGGAAGAAAATAAGCAATTATGCTGGAGTCAGTGAAGCTGGAATTCTGGAAGCCAGGGAAACAGGGAGAAATGTAAAATCAACCTACTTAACAAAAAGTGTGTAGGCCTGTAAATTACCAGTGCTGGCTTAGCACAAACCAGAAAACCATGGCTAATGCAGAAGCACAAAGTCCCCTGGGACCCCGCTGTGTTCAAAAATACCATTTCTCACTAACAGGAGCCAGTCACAGGAGCCCACATGCGGTGAGCTATCAGGAGAGCCTGGAGCCTCTCCTCAGAACAGGAAGCAGGGACACTACCACAGATCACGGGATTGCAGGATGAGGATTCAGGAGCAAAATGGAAGAGGACATCACCCAAAGCCGTATTATTTGAACATCAATATGATTAATCAATTCCAAGGATCAGAACACATAAATCTGTTCCATTCAGTAAGTTCATATTCACACACACTCACGCACATGAATTACCATTTATGCAGTCGTCTTTGGGGAATTCTAGAAAACTGGCAAGCTAAGATCACGGTGCCAGAAGTAGTCTCTGAGCACTGCTGAGCAGGGTACCAAGGTGGTGCTGTAGGTAGACAGACCCAGACACACAGAACACAGACTGCTCCGTGGGGACAGGTGACACAGAGGTGATGCTGTAGGAATACAGACATACCAAATTTGTTTTACCATGGAAAGAGCCCCAGATCACCAACACCCTATTAGCAGTGAGAGTGTCCAGCATGGATTTGGGCTTCTACATTCCATTGCCCACAGAGGGAACCCAGGGTCCTTGGAGAAAAGGCAGATTCCAGCGTTAGAACAGCAGTTTGCAGACCCCATTCTAGAGGGGTGCCAGGGTCATGGGGATCAGTCAGGGGGAACTTGGTGAGTGGGGAAATGTCAGGGCTTAAAGGACCCTTAGTGTTTTAAGGCTATGTACTTGAACCTTTCATCCAAATGTGATCTTTTGCTCCCGTAACAAGTCAACATGTAGGGGAAAGGATGATCTCCTCTTATTCCTCCAATTCCTCTGCCGCCCTACCCTCCTAAGAGGCAAACACAAGATGAAGGAATGTTTTCCTTATTTTCCTGCTTCATACTGACTCATGATATGAAGATTCTGAGTATGTGGTTTACAAAAACAACAGGGTGATACTGTAGAATCAGGATGATGCTGGTCTTTCTTACAGAATATTCTTTTTTTAAAAAAATATTTTATTGTACCACCGTGAGATATAGAATTATAAAGATGTTATTGTCTGGGTGTCAGTCATACAGTGTTCCAGTACCCATCCCTTCACCAGTGCCCATTTCCTACCACCAATGACCCCAATTCCCTCCCCTAGCCTGCCTCTGTGGCAGGTTCTTTATCTCTTTTC
Organism: Cryptotis parvus; assembly: GCA_021461705.1. Taxonomy (NCBI): domain Eukaryota; kingdom Metazoa; phylum Chordata; class Mammalia; order Eulipotyphla; family Soricidae; genus Cryptotis; species Cryptotis parvus. The sequence goes on from JAJIBD010009652.1 coordinate 17,519, forward strand.
TTTTTCTCTTTCTCTTTCTTTCCTTTTCTCTTCCCTCTCTTACACATTGTGGATTGTAATACATACATTTAGAAGTTATTATGTGTATCTTTTTTGCCTTTATTCAATGCTCAATTCTAAGCTGGTATTACCATTTTTGATGGTTATTAGCACACTGTTCCCTTCTGTCTTACCTATGTGTGACTCCCACACCTTGTGGTAGATTCCACCTATTGACAAGACCTCCTGATCCATGCTTTGCCTTTGACGCTATTGGTATCATACTATATAAATATATATATGATCAATATCATACTCTATATATACATATATATATGCATATATATGTATATATGTGTCATGCAAATAGATGCAGTCATTCTATATCTGTCTTTTTCCTTCTGGCTAATTTCACTCAACATGATCCTCTCCAAGTCCATCCATTTATAGGCAAATTTCATAACTTCATTTTTTCCTAACAGCTGCATAGTATTCCATTGTGTAGATGTACCAAAGTTTCTTTATCCAGTCATCAAGTCTTGAGCACTCTGGTTGTTTCCAGATTCTGGCTATTGTGAATAGTGCTGCTATGAAAATAAAAGTGTGGATAGTGTTGCTGCTGTGTGTTTTTGGCTTCTCAGTGTACATCCTCAGGAGTGGTATGACTGGGTCAAACGAGAGCTCAATGTCTAGTCTTTGGAGGAATGTACATATTGTTTTCTAAAAAGGCTGTAACAATTGACATTCCCACCAACAATGGAAGAGAATCCCTTTCTCCCCACATCCACACCAGCACTTGTTGTTCTTGCTCTTTGGATATGTCCCAGTCTCTATGGTGTGAGATGATATCTCATTGTTGTTTTGATTTGCATTTCTCTGATGACTAATGATGATGAGCATTTTTTCATATGCCTTTTAGTCATTCGAATTTCTTCCTTGTCGAATTTTCTGTTCATCTCTTCTCCACATTTTTTGATGGGGTTGGCTGTTTTCTTCTTGTAAAGTTCTACCAGTGCCTGATATATCCTGGATATTAACCCGTTATCAGATGGGTATTGGGCGAATATTCTTTCCCATTCTGTGGACTGTCTTTTGTATCTTGGTCACTGTTTCTTTTCTTACAGAACATTCTAGAGTCATTTCTCAGGGAGAAGAGAAATAATCCTGATTCTTCCCGTGAGACATAGAATACCAGCACACTCAGACCCACTAGCTCCAATATTCCACAGAGATCACTGATGTCTCTGCCACAAAAAACACAGTTTCCTCCCTGAGGCTCAGAAGAGAGCACCAAGGAGACCAAGCACTTAGGACCAGAAAGAGAGTACAGCATGCAGGGTGCTTGCCTTGAATGCGCCGCCAACCCAGGTTCGATTCTTGGTAACAGATATGGTCCCTGAAGTCCCAAGCGGAGTGATCCTTGAGCAGAGCCAGGATTAAGCCTTGCCCCCAAATTTTATCTACAGTGAAAGAACTTGGGCTGAAGAGGATTTGTCAAGGGTTAGAATCTACCACAAATGTGTAGGGAGCAGAGGTCAGGTAAGAAACAGAAGGGATCAGTTTGACAATAATAGTTGGGTATGTTAAAGTTAGATTAGAACTGAATATGGAAAGGCAGTGCCAAGTCCCGGAAGCTCTCTTGGAGTCATCACCCCAAGCCAGGGGCAACCTTCTCTCCTTGTCAGTGTGGACTGCTCTAGCAAAATACCAAGTAACTTGCAAACCACAAAAATGTATTTCGCACAATTCTAGAGGCTGTGAAGCCCCAAGTGAAGGTGTCTTGGCGTCTGGTGAGACCTGACTAGTTTATAGAGTGTCATTGCCTCGCTGCATTCTCACTCGGCACCAAGGAGAAAGTCCTCTCTGAAGTCCCTGAAGTTTAAAGGGGACTAATCTCATTCATGAGAGATCAACCCCCAGGAGCTAATCAGCTCTCAGTGCCATCACATTGGCAATCAGGACTCAGTATGAGGGTCTAGAGAGACAGCACGGTGGGTAGGGCGCATGCCAGGTTCATTGCCCCACACCCTATGTGGTTCTCCGAGCCCTCCAGGAGTGGATCCTGAGAGCAGAGCCAGAGGTAAGCCCTGAGTATCACCAGGCATGGTCCCAAAACAACACAACACAACACAACACAACAGGCTTAACCAGGGACATAATACTTAGCTCTGTGTGTGGGAAACTCTAAGGCCACTGGCCAAGACCCTACCCTCACTGTGAGTTCTGTGCTTTTACCTAAAGTTCAGCTCCCAGGAAACTCCACTTGCCCCCTTCATTGTCTCTTTGCACTCATGGTTAACCTGGCAGCCTCAGTCTGTGCTTAGTTGACACAATGCCTTATTGGGCTTGTTTTCCTGTTTTAATAGCAGGAAAGCCTGAGTGATTCTTTTAAGAATACAATATCAGTCATCATCATCTCCCAGAAGGCACTAATTCAGGAGTGAAAAGGTTCCTTCTGAGCCAAGGACTGGAGATGCTAAATGAAAGCACTGGAGAAGACTATCTGGGACTGATCACATCACATCCCCTCTCCACTTCCGACTGGGCGGGCTTCCGTAACCCCATTGGCTATGGGCCAATTTGGAAGTAACATGAAGAGGAAGGGAGGTGCTCCCTGCTGGTCACAGCTGTGATTGGTGTCCACTGAGGTGACTTGGGTGCCTCTCTCTCTCTCTCTCTCTCTCTCTCTCTCTCTCTCACACACACACACACACACCTGTTATGAGAAGCATGCTCTAGTCCTTCCAAGGTCAAAGGCTCAGCGACATTAGCAAATGAGCAGTAGAGGGCCAATACCACATCTGTGTGTCTGCTCAAGGTGAGTCTCCGAGACAACCATGCCAGGGCCTGGAGCACTGTCGAGTCTCTCAGATCAACTACTGTGACTCTGCTGGGATGTCTCAGTTCACAGCCAGGCAGAGCCATGGCCACACCTAGAGAGCAAGGGACCAACCACCGCTGGTGTCCCCAGTGCAGCCGATGATGAAATATAGACTTAAGAGCCGGTATTTACTCACATCCTACCAGCATTCCACAAGAGCTAGGGACTGGCCAGGTTTGGGCTTTTTTTCCCTTTATTTTCAAGGTTTATAGCCTGTGCTTCCTCCCCAGCCCCAAGATTTTCTAGAGCACCATGTGCCTAGTGACCCCAAGGACAAAGATGTGGGACGGTGTCCTCCATCCAAAGGTAGCGAGCCTGGACACTGTAGGTGAGGGTTGAGTGCAGGTCCAGCGGTCAGTAGGAACCAGAGCAACCCCACAGAGACCCCATGCAGGCTTTCCGAAAGCAGCTCAATGTTGGGCTCAAGGCACAGTGATACTCATGCGAGCTGCAAAGCAGGTGGGACTTGGAAACATCACAATAAGTGATACAAGCAGACACAGAGTCTAGTTCCATGAGGCACCTCGAGGCAGCAAATGCAAGAAACAAAGTTAGACCCAGAGACTGGAGGGACAGGAGGAGCTGGTGACTGTCCACTGGATACAGAATTTATGCTGTGATGAGCAAAAGCTTCAAGTTTAGATAGTGGTTATAGTTGTATGCACTGACCATGTTTTATTGAGTTATATGCTCACAAGTGGTTAGAATTCATTAAATCGTGCTATATTAATGATATTAATTATAAGATTGAATTAAATTGTGCTATAGATGCTGCACAATTTTTTTTGTTTTGTTTTGGTACGGAACTTGCCCAACAGCATTCAGGGTCTACTCATGGGTCTGTGCTTGGAGCTTATTCCCGGAGGTACTCAGACTGGGCTACACTAGCATGTGACAGGGCGTATGGAGATGTTACTGGTACCCACTCGAGCAAATCGGTGATCAACGGGAAGACAAGTGATACAAGTGATACTCAGACTGGACCAGGGGTGCTGGGGACAAAACCTGGGGCCTCCTGCCTGCACTCGGCCCATTACACCATCTATCCAGTCCTGTGTCACCATTATTTCCCAGCCAACCTAATGGCTTTGACGGGGAGGGACCCTTGTGGCTGGACAGAGCAGCTGGTCTCAGCATTAGAATCGTGGACAGTGGGAGGTGAGAGCAGTGTGCGGGGGGGGGGGGGGTGAGGCAGAGTCTGCCAAGCTGCACGGCAGCACTGCCACCTGGGCCCTGCCAGGCTTTTGGGGAGACCTAGAGAAGCTGTTTTGCCTTTCATTGAACTTGAACTTGACCTACCCGTGCCTTGTGCCGCTGTAGGCTGACAGATGACCCACCTTCACAGATGCGGCCAGAGGGAGCATCCCTGGCCTCTGTCTCTGCCCCCTGCGGGTGACACATCACAGCGGACAAGGAAGAAGCAGAGCCCATTTGTCATTTTTATCCTAAGATGTCCAGAAGCTCTTGTTGACCGTGGAGGGCCCCTTCCCCGGGCCTGACAGGCCATTCACTGAGCCAGCCAAGGATCCTGACAGTCATTCCATTTCATGAAGCCAGCACAGCACGCGGCATTGGAGCAATATAATTTTAATACTTAATTACTTTGGTTTCTCATTGACAAGACAGCTGCAGCCCAGGCAGCTTGTCATTTCATTAGGCAATAAGCCCTGGGAACAGTAAACAAGCGCCTCTGTGCAGGCGTGTATCTGGGCCAGTGGCAGCTGCGTGATGGGTCGAGGCCACACGGGCAGCAGTGGGGGGCAGAGACTGCACCCCTCACGTCTTCCTCAGTCAGGTGAGCCACAGTGACAGGGACCTGGCGAGCAGAGCAGGGGTTGGGGGCTAAGAAGAAAGTGGACTCAGTCACTGTCACATCTCTGACTACGGGCACGGAACACGACTGTGCCCACGCACTCAGTGGAGTGGGCTTCTTCTCGGAGAAATGCGTCCTTAGGTGGATTCATCCATTTGTGTGGGGACCCTGGCCAGCAACCCCAGCACAAATGAGGAAGACCTAGATCTTGCCGGACTTCATCCCTGCAGAAAAGGGAGAGGGATAGACTTGGGAGAAACTCTGCCTTGCCGCTGCTACTGCTGAGAAAGGAAAGAAACAACACCCATGAAGCGGGAGCTCTGGATAGCAGCACTCACTTTACTGGACAGTTTAAGCCTTTTATACAGTATTTGGGCGGAGGGGGTACAAGCACACATTGCAGGGCATTTGGAAGCTCCTGGGCCACTGTAACAGCAGAACAAATGACAATCACAGATTTAGCATTTGCAAGGTAACATTTGCAAGATAACAATCATTGATTTACATATCGCTGTGATCAAAGATCAGAAGACCAGGCACATTCTGCCTCACCTTAGCTCAGATTAGCACAGATGTTTTTGGGTGTAACCTTATGGGCAGGGCCCATTTCTGGGTTCTGCCCTTAGGGTCTTGTGGTGGGAAAATGCTGGACCCTAAGGTTAGCAGCTCAGAGCCCAATACTTTTGCACATAACGCCGGGATGTGCTTTATGTTTTAAAACATGTACACACGTTTGTTGTTTATAAAATTCCAGGCATAGCTTTACATCTATCATCTGTGTGTTAAAGCTCGGTGGAACCCCATCAAATTTTCTGCACCGTTTACCACCAGAGCACCTCTCCGGGCACTTAGCCTTCCTTCCCTCTGCTAACGACCCATTTTCACTGAGCCTCTTTGTTCACTGTGTCCGGGTTTTTTTTTTTTTTTTTTTTTTTTTTTGGCCTGTTCATTTGCTCTCATTGTTCATATCTCACAAAGGCTTGAAACCACTGATAATTGTCTTTCAGTCCCTTGCTTGTTTCATGGTCATTGGAAGTTTCACCCATTTATACAGAACTGTTTTTGCAGAAATGCTTAACTGAGCCATAGTACAGCAGGGAGGGTGTTTGCCTTGCACGTGGCTGACCCAGGTTTGATCCTCCGCATCCCCTGATCACTACCAGGAGTAATTTCTGAGTGCAGAGCCAGGATTAAGCCCTGATCATCATCGGGTGTACCCACCTGACCCCAGTCCCCCAAAAAGAAATACTAATTGATGTGAACATACCAATAAAATTGAGATGCGCTAAACAATCACAGCAATCATACTGTTTTATTGGGTACTGTGATTGTTATTATCACTGTGGGGGGGTGGCTGGCTCCCCCCTCTCGCCTCTTCCCATGTGTGTAATGTCTTGATCTGTTTCTCTGGAAAACCCATTCTAAGACAGTTTCACGGATACAGACTCATAAACCCACCAGTGCAGCCCACAGCTGAGCAGGCTTCTTCCCAAGGCTTCCTTCCTGCCTCCTTCACAGACCAACAGAGACCAGTGAAAGCTAGTCACTGGTGCTCAGGGGTTACTCCTGGCGGTGCTCGGTGCTTGAGGGACCCCTACAGGATCCTGGGGGTTCAACCTGAGTCGACTGCATGCAAGGCAATAACCCTACCTGCTGTGCTATTGCTCTAGCCCCCTGTCACTGTTTCTGAGGGAGGAGAGAGATCTGAGAATTCCATCTCTCAGGCCCCCAAATCCCCAGGAGTCCAGTGCAGAGACCATAGGGGAGGCTGTGATGTCCCAGGAGGAGTCGGCCTCACACTTGCACCTGATGAGGACAGAGCGGAAGCAGCTGACTCCACCTTGCACCCACCCATCTGCTCCTCTTCCCAAGCCAGTTTCTCTGTTCTTATGCCTTGTGACACCCTTGGCCCAGGGCAGGGAGGGAAGGTGGGTTTCCTGGAGGTGACTGGAGAGAGGTGTGGAGGGATGGACATTAGAATGTCTCCTGTGGCTCTCAGAAGGGCACCAGCCCCAGGGGAGATTGTCCCCATGGGAACTCACAGGAAGACTCAGCCGGATCCCAGAGACCATGTGAGGAAATGGAGGGAGCCCCGAGCCCTTGATTCCCACATGGGTGAGGAAACGCCCTTAGCACTCACTCTGGTTCTCTGATATTTGTTGTCAGAAACTCTGAGGTGCTTTCAAAGAGGGCATGCTGATGACTAATGTTGAAATAGAGCAGAAACGTGGGGCCACAATCTAATTTCACTCCTTAAGTCGTGAAGAGCCCCACAAAATGTTATAGCAGCTCAAAGAAAAATTCAGAGATAGGCAAATAGAAACGCTTTGTTAGGGTCCGGAGTCGCAAGTTCTTAGGAATCACAAAGAAACCAGCCAGTAATGCAAAACGCAAGTGGAGTTTATTAAGCCAGCTAGCTGGGATCAAGCTCTTGGGCATGAAGGCCAAAATAAGACTCTGAGTAAAGGGAAGCTTTGAATTATATGGGCACTATTTGCGTATAATCTGCACGAGCTTAAGTTCAAAGAAAAACATAACTAAAGAAGAAACAACGCAAGTTGCACAGACAAGTTATTTTGATATGTCTTGGGATGTTCTAAATGTTAATATGCCCTGCCCGCACTTGATCGGTTCTCATAGATACTGCAGATAAGACTGCTGTTTTTCTTTTACCCAGATGTCCTTCCCAAGGTGAATTGGGGGTTGCAGTGGAGGGGCGATGCCGAGCCCTCGGAAACTTCATAGCAACATGGAAGCCCTTTGGCTCATTGAACCTACCTGCCTTTTTGCTTACCTAACAGCTTAAAAAATGAACTTGTAGATAGATCCAAGGCAGGGTGGAAATCTATCCTATTTCAACCACTTGTCACTTGTCTTCCCATTGTTCATCAATTTGCTCAAGAGGGCACCAGTAACATCTCCATATGTCCTGTCTCATGCTAGTGTAGCCAAAGTGCCTCTGCTCGCTCCAGGAACATCAAGAGCCTCAAACCATTCCTTCAGGTCATGGGAATGAGGTCAATAATTGTTACTGGTTTTTGGCATATCAAATACGACACAGGTAGCTTGCCAGGCTCTGCCATGCGGGTGGTATACTCTCAGTAGTAGGCTCTCACCTTGTCCATTTACTGATGTACTGCAAGGAGACCAGCTTCTCTCTTAGGTGGAACTCTGACGAGCTGTGGAGTTCGGATGTAGAAAATGACTGCCCTCATGATGTGGGGGGGTTCCTGGCATCTTTCAAGGCTCTATTGAGATGGTGGGCCAGTTGCAGAACCCACCTTCCCTATCGGGCGCCTCATGATCAGCTGAGCACAGGGAGAGCTGGTAGCAGCTCTGCCCCGTGTGTCTTAGTCTCTGGATCAGACATACCTGGGCTTGAAATAGGCTTTGTTGTAGGGTGGGACTCTGATGAGCATGGCTTGAGATTGGCTTTTCTCTTGGGTGGAGCTGTTGCAGGTGGACCCCACAGGTGACTTATGTGAGGCCGGAAGGGGAGAGAGATGGTCGCTTTCTCCCCAGCTGCCTCTGCCACCTGGGACCCGCTGGGCATGCTTAGGACTGATAAAGTCTGCGATGAGCTCCTGCACGGCATAGGTCTGAGCCCCACCAGCCCCACAAGGTGGCCGTCAAGCCACACCTGATGTCCGCTTGATCCCTAGGCATGGGAGTTGATCCCCACCACCCGAGGTTTCTCAGGGAGCCACGGACTCAGGCTGGAGCGAGGAATTGCTCTTTGCAGGAAAGGAAAGTCAGTCCTAGACCTTACCCAGGGCTGCCTTAGGGTTCTTGTCTTCCTCGAAGAAAAAGAATTTTTCAGGAGTTGACGAACAGTGAAGTAAAATAGGTTTTATTGAGGAGGTTTTAGGAAAGGGGGAGAGGAGAGAGAGAGAGCAACACGCTCAAGGGAGAACGCGGGCTACTCCAAAGATGGAGAGCGAGTAAGAGAGAGAGTACACATCTCAAGAGGGGAGATGCGGGCAACTCACGTGCTCAGGCACCACATGTGCTTCGGCCACAGGGGGCTCAGGCAGCATGTGTGTCCATGCAGCATGTGTGCGCTGTCCTCTGGTCAGGACAGCTTTTATAGATTCCTCCCCAAGTTACTCCCATATGGGGCTTTAACCTCGGTTGCTAGGGCTGTTGCCAAGGGGAGTAGACTTTGGGAGTGGTCTTCTTTGACTGGAATGCTTTGGAGTCTTCTGTGAGCTGGGTCCTGGGAGGGAAGACGGATTCATTTCCTTCAGGAGATTTAATTAGCTAAAGCCATTCACACATTCCCTCTGGCCTTCCCTTCCCTCAGGGTCTGTTGTTGATAGTAGCCTTATCAAATCTGGTTCCTGTGTGACAACAGGTGTGACTCTGGATAGCTGAAGGACCAGTTTTCTTTTTCTTCAGGAATTTTTATTGCCTTGTGGTGCCCCCCACCCTGCCTGCCTACAACAGAGCTCTTATGGACTGTGGAGTCTGTGGATGTTGAAAATGAGTTCCCTCATGATTTGGGGGTTCCTCTGGCTTCCCTGTGAGGCTCTATTGGGATGGTGGGCCAGGGCTAGAACCCGCCTTCCCTCCTGGGCACCCTCATGATCAGCTGAGCACAGGGAGAGCCAGTAGCAGCTCTGCCCTGTGTATATGAGTCTCTGAAATCTGAGACTCAGGCTCAGATTTCAACCACAGAGTGCATTTAAAGGTCAGTAGACAAAAAACCACTGGTGTGGCCATGTTGTATACAATAGACAGGCAAAAATAACAAATAAAACTAAAAAAGAAGAGAATTCAGGATATTTATGTCTGGTTTACCCCTTGAAGACAGCCCCAGTATCACCTTGTTCTATTTCAAAGTTTTCCTCAGATGACTCATATCCATCACATCTAAAAACCTTATTGCTTCAGTCCTTTTGCCTAGTGTGAGGCAGAGATAATTTTGTTGTATTTTTCCCCAGACTGTTTTTTTTTTTTTTTTATGGTGACTCTCTGGACTAAGAAAGCAGGACTGTGTCAGCATCAGCACCATTTTAGGCAGAGCAAAGTCCACTCATCATGGAGAGGGCCCTGCAGCGAAGCCAACATCTCGGGGAGCTCAGCGCCGACTCAAAGCCTCAGCCAGCAGCAGGTGCTGCTTCCTGAATTCCAAGCAGGTTCTTAGACACCTCAGATGTAGGTTATTTTTCCAAAAAAACAAAAAATTTTCAGATTTATTCAACAAGTTCAAGAGTTGCACCACCATCAGGCTGGAGGTAGGGCGGGTAGGGCACTTGCCTTGCACACACCTGACCCAGGTTTGATCCCCTGGCATCCCATATGGTCCCGGAGCACCACTCAGGAGTCATTCGTGAGTGCAGAGCCAGGGGTAACCCCTGAGCATTGCTGTGTGACTCTCCCTCAAAAGTTGATTTTCATCTCAATGTTTTATGTTCAAGAGTAAATATGGCATAAATATGTTTGACCTGTATCAGTCTTCAGTAATTTTTCCAATTCTTAAAGTCATACCATTTCTATTTATTTCCTAAAGGCCCCTTTCAAGAATATTTGGGGGGTCCATACCCAGCAATGCTCCAGGATTACTCTGGCTCTGCACTGTTTTCACACCTGGGAGCACTCAGGGGAGCACATGGGGTGCCAGGATCAAACCGAGCCATGTGCCTTACTGTACTAACTCTCTAGTCCCAAAGGCACTTTCACATTTTTCTAACAAAGTTGCGAAATGTTTATGTCATCTTCAATTTACTTAATTAAATTTCAACCCATGTTCAAGAGACTCTCTGTTTAAGGGGGAAATAGTATAAATATCAAACTGGTGTGTCTATCGTATGCACAAACCTGGAAATGAATCATGAGAGGCTTTTGTTGATGACAAATACCAAAGACTCCTCTCTATTCTCTTCCTCTCTCCCAGACCCCCACTGCTCTATAGAAATGTACAGAATCTACGTCCCTTAAAATAGAGCTAATACACAGTGGGCCCCACAACAGGCTGGGTAGATGTTAACTGTTTGCTGGGTATTTCTATCACAATCAGTTCTGCCTTAGCATCAGCTCTGCCATCTCTGAGTCAGTATAACTTACCTCAGCGAGCTCACCTGGCACGTTTCCCACCATTACCCTGGCAGTATCTTTCTCCATCTTTCCAGGCACAGTAGAGCCTCTCAGACGGGCAATTAAGGAAATTACAAGCTTGTATTTTTCCTATAATGACTTTCAGATCCGTGAGGTGTAAGGTAACACCATTATAAATTCTCCATTCCAATTCATCTCTTCAGCTCAACAATCACAAAAGGAGTGCATCCAATTTACCATAACCTCCTCTGGAGCTGGATATAAGGAGGAGATTGCTGCTCTGCTGGCGAAGCCAGAATAGAATATAACAGAATTACTCTGCATTGTACAAATTCAGTAGGATGGAAAGAAAAATGATGGTTTGGGGGGGTCTGAGAGGTTGTACAAGGGTTAAGGCACTTGCCTTGGATGCAGTAAACCAAGGTTTAGTCCCTGGCACAATTTAATCCCTTGTGCACTACCAGGGGTTACTCTGAGCAGAGAGCCAGGAATAGCCCCTGAGCACCAAATATAGACAAAAAAAAAAAGAAAGAATAAGGAAGGGAGGGAAAGAGGGAGGGAGAGGGAGAAAGGAGAGAGAGAGGGAGAAAGGGAGAGAGAGGGAGAAAGGGAGAGAGAGGGAGAAAGGGAGAGAGGGAGAAAGGGAGGGAGAGGGAGAAAGGGAGGGAGAGGGAGAAAGGGAGGGAGAGGGAGAAAGGGAGGGAGAGGGAGAAAGGGAGAGGAGGGAGAAAGGGAGGGAGAGGGAGAAAAGGAGGGAGAGGGAGAAAGGGAGGGAGAGGGAGAAAGGGAGGGAGAGGGAGAAAGGGAGGGAGAGGGAGAAAGGGAGGGAGAGGGAGAAAGGGAGGGAGAGGGAGAAAGGGAGGGAGAGGGAGAAAGGGAGGGAGAGGGAGAAAGGGAGGGAGAGGGAGAAAGGGAGGGAGAGGGAGAAAGGAGGGAGGGAGAAAGGAGGGAGAGGGAGAAAGGAGGGAGAGGGAGAAAGGAGGGAGAGGGAGAAAGGAGGGAGAGGGAGAAGAGAGGGAGAAAGGAGGGAGAGGGAGAAAGGAGGGAGAGGGAGAAAGGAGGGAGAGGGAGAAAGGAGGGAGAGGGAGAAAGGAGGGAGAGGGAGAAAAGGAGGGGAGAGGGAGAAAGGAGGGAGAGGGAGAAAGGAGGGAGAGGGAGAAAGGAGGGAGAGGGAGAAAGGAGGAGAGAGGGAGAGGGAGAAAGGAGAGCAGGAAGGAGAGCAGGAAGGAGAGCAGGAAGGAGAGCAGGAAGGAGAGCAGGAAGGAGAGCAGGAAGGAGAGCAGGAAGGAGAGCAGGAAGGAGAGCAGGAAGGAGAGCAGGAAGGAGAGCAGGAAGGAGAGCAGGAAGGAGAGCAGGAAGGAGAGCAGGAAGGAGAGCAGGAAGGAGAGCAGGAAGGAGAGCAGGAAGGAGAGCAGGAAGGAGAGCAGGAAGGAGAGCAGGAAGGAGAGCAGAAAGGAAGGAGAATGCTGTCTCTGAGGGGGAACAAGCAGAAGCTCCAAGAATAATGATAACAAATGTCCAAGCACATTTACTGCCATGTAAGAGCCATGTGACCTTCTCCCTTGTCCAAATAAGCTCTGCAGACACATTTTTATTTCAAAACAGAAATTACCCAGGAAATGGGATTCGCCAGACCTCCCTGTCTACTCTCTACTCCCTAAAACATCTGTTGTCTATAGCTTGGCTGCTCTGGAGCAGAGCAAGTTTTCCAACCATTCTAAGGAGCTCAATGCTGGCATTTTTGCTGTTTTCTGTATAGGACTCATGGAAATTCTTCTAACTTCCTCCTCAACTTATTTTCTTTGTGTATGGGAAAACACATAACACAAGATTAACCAGCTTAACTGTTTTAGAGGTTAGGTGCAGCTCAGTAATATTAAATGCATCTACAATGTGCAACAATTACTGCCATGGACCTCCAAGTGCTTCATCCACTAGAATGGAAATCCTGTCCCCGTGGAACACTCGTTCCCTCTCCCCACTGCCAGCCCCTGGCACCCTTATTCGACTTCCTGTCTATGAATTTGATTCCTTTAATACCTCGTGTAAGAGGACTCCCACAGTACTGTCCTTTGGTTCTGGCCCCGTTTCACTTAGCACAGGCTAAGTGAAAGCTGCAAGCTGTAAGTCTTGCTACCTGCAAGCTGTGGCCCTTGGCAGAGCCCCCTTCTCTTGGAATCCTGAACCATAGTTACTGTGCTTCTGTCCTCTCTTAGCCCCTGGGAATGCAGCTACATAGACAAGGATACACGTGCCCAGAGCAGGATGCTTAAACTCACTAGGAGGGCTGAGGGCCTGGTACCTGCTACAATACTAGTGAGCCGTGAAAACTGCTAAGACCAAGAAGGAACATGCAACGCCACATGTTGTTTGAGTCTGTTGATCAGAAATATCCAGGACCTGGCAAATGCATCAAGAAAGCTTGGTGGTTTACAGGGCCAGTGGGGGAGGCAAGATGCAGAGAGATGATCAATAGGAACTGAGCTTCTTTGGGAGAGGGGTAGGAAGGAAAAGCTCTTGAAATGAGAATGGTTGCCCAACTCCAAGAATACACTTAGAGGGGCCCAAGCTTTAGCACAGCAGGGAGGGTGTTGGCCTTGCACATGGCAGACCGGGTTCTATCCCGGCATCCCATATGGTCTCCCAAGCACCTCTGGGAATAATTCCTGAGTGCAGAGTCAGGAGCATTGCTAGGTGTGATCCAAAAAAGAAAAAAAAATTTAGAACCGCCAATCAGCATGTTTCAAGCTGATGGAGGTTTGGTTCGATTTGGGTAGGGGCTCCCAATGGTGCTTAGGGATAACTCTCGTCAGTGCTCAGGGGACTCTGTGGTTCTGGGGGTCGAGCTGGACCAGGTGCATTTAAGACAAGCCCCTTACATGCTTGCTCTCCTCTCGGCCCGAGCGGCTGCTCTTCAGAAGTGACCTTACAGCTAGCTCAGTTAAAAACCAGCAGCATCATGGCTGTCTCCCCTGCACTCCACACCCGCTCGGGGAGAGAAGAACGCCATGTCCTGCTCTTTGGACAGCGGACAAGCTGGGACACGTTCCCTCTCATCTGTGTGCCTGGGAGAACTCGGCCATCAAGTACAGCTGGGCAAGGCCACCACAGATGACGCCAAACCAGCGGGTGACTGAGGACACAGAGTAGAAGGACAGGGGGCAGGAGGTGGGCCAGAAATATAGAACCACATAGCAGAGGACAGCAAAGCACCCAGTGGCCATGTTCCCGGTGTGAAAACTGCAGAAGCAAAATGTTCCTCCACACCCGGCTGGCTCCCAGGGGCTGTCTGACTGCGTCATAAACCAGCCCGGGATGCTGATCTCTCTGTGGACTCAAAGGGAAGTTTCAAGCCATGGCTAATTGCATTTCCACCTCTTTCTGGACTCACCACTGGATATGATCTACACTCACTGTTCACTTACTGAGTTCATTCACTCACTTCCAAGACTTGGCTCAAAAAATTCTGGCAGGCTCTGTCCCCCTATAAGTTTAACCTTGAACCCCAATAATGTGTTCTGGTCTGCAGACAGACAATCGCCCCTCCTCCAGGGGAGGGGGTTCTAGACGTGAAGCATCATGGGCCCCCCATGGAGCTGGTAGGAAATGCAGAACTGCAGACCCCAGGCTGCCAAGGTAGACGGCTCTGTCTCTAGCCCCCTTCCCTTTAACACTGAATTTGGAGGCTTCAGTCCAGCCCAAGCCTTTAGCTCCTGTGCAGGAACCTGCCTGCATTTGTTCTTTTATTCCAATGCCTAGTGCTATATTACCTTGATCACTTGATCACTTGACATCCCATTATTTTTTGATTCGCTCAAGCGGGCACCAGTAACATTTCCATTTGACCCTGTCACATGCCAGTGTAGCCCAATGGCATCTGCTTGCTTCAGGAATACAAAGAGCCTCAAATTGTTCATTTAGGGTCTTGACGAAGAAGCTATATTACCATAAAAACGTTTCTTTAGGACCAGTGAGATAGGACAGTGGGGGAAAGCATTTGTCTTCACCCAGCTGACCGGTGTTTTGATACCCAGCACCACACAAGGTGCCCTGTGCCCTGCCAGGAGTGATCCTTGAGCACAGAGCTAGGAGTAAACCAGGAGCACTGCTGGGTGTGCCCCCAAATATATAGATATAAATATATAGATAATACTTATGGATGAAAGGTATGCATCACACACAGACACACTCACAAGCACACACACATACACCTACATACACAGCCTTTGTAGATAAAAGAGCGTCTCGTGTGTAAATTGCTGTCCCAGGACTGTGCGGTGGAGCACCATGGCACAAGGCCCCGTATCCTCCTGACTTCCGGCATCTTCCAAGCAGGCTTCTAGGTCTCAACACCCCTGCACTGCTACCAATTCACCAGAGCTTGCTGGGTCTTGGGGTACCCTCAACCCCTGAGGGGTCAGGAGAAAGGAAACTTGTCATTAGTGAGCGAGTAGCTGATGGTGCTTCGAAATGAACTGTTTCCACGTCTAGGTGGAAAGTGTCCTCCAGATGGCAACGGGAAGGAGACAGTCTTTACTGTCCAAGTGCCAGACAAAGCTGGCCGCACATTTCAGGGGTTTTCTCGGGTCTGGGGAGCCAGGAATGGGTCACAGATGGCACAGAAGCAATGGGACCTCAGGGGTGTGAGTCCTCACCATCTGGTGGTGCATTCCAGAGACGGGAGCCAGGGCCTCCAGCCGAGCCGGAGCCAAGCCTGTTAGTAGTTCTACCCTGTGGGCAGCTACAGGCGAGACTCCATTGCTGCTGAATGAACTCGCACGATTCCAAACCTCTGAGCCAGGGCCGCCCCAGGCACGCCTTCCCGCCCTCACTTGCCATGTAGGATGAGCTTGCCTGAAAGCCTGGCCCCCTGCCGCTTCATCATCTTGGCAGAGGAAGGAGAGGCAGCTCTGGCAGCTGGATGGAGCTAAGTCTGGTGGCTTCTGTGACCCCTGGCAGGGCTGAGGGGCACAGAGGCAGCCACGTGCTCTATGCACGCCAGGCACCAGGCTCCTGCGTGGACCTCAGCGGCAGCTAGAGCACCTTCACCTGCGTTTGCCTGGCTCTCACAGGAGCCAAATTTGCCAAGTTTCTGATAGAGCCGGTCGGGAGAGGGAGGAGAACTGGTTTCTCCAGCACTGCCAGGGATGTTGATGCTACTGGCCAGAAGGCGGCCCTTGGAGACTCCTCAACCAATGCAGTGTTATTATCTCCACTCTGTAGTGACTGAAGGGGCTTCACTAGTGCACATAGTTAACCCGAGCACCATCAGAGATGACTCCTGAGCACAGAGTCAGGACTGTTCCTGAGCATCCCTGACACCCCAGGGTACGACCTGACTTCCTATCTGACCATCCTACCTCACCAGTGCCCCTCACCTCTCTTCTAAGCACACTGGCCTTCCTGCCAACCTCGCAGGGCAGCACGAGCTCCAGGCAGTCTCGCGCTCCAGGCCCTTTGCACCTGCTGCTCTTTGCTGGCATGCTCTCTTTCAGCACATCCTCAGGGGCACTCTCACTGCATTCGAGCTGCACTGCCACTTCTGCAGAACTGTCCTATCACCCTGCCCGAGACAGCAGCCTCCTTCATTCCTCTCCAGGCCTCAGCATCTCTGGCCGCCCTCTGACGCTGCACCTGTGTCAAGGACATGGATGTATTATCACCTGCTGACTGCTGTGTGTCTCCATCCTTTACAAAGCTCTACAAAAGTGGGCCCGCTGTGCCATTCACTACCTCGCTCAGAGCCTGGCACAGAGGAGGCATGGGAGGAGAGAGACTTAGCGAATGAGCAGGTTATGTGCACTCCGCCTCTCGTTGCCAGTGGACAGCGTCCACCTGCTACACACATCAAGTCAGAAAGTCTCCATACACGCCTCATTCTAAGCTGCTATCGAGGAGCAGGAGAGATAGCACAGCACGTAACGTGTTTACCTTGCATGCAGCCTACCCAGGTTCAATCCCTGACACCTCATATGGCTGTCAGAAATATCTGAAAATGGGGGCCGGAGTGATAGCCCAGTGGGTAGGGCATTTGCCTTGCATGCAGCCAGCCTCTGCCGGCCTGGGTTCGATCCCGGCATCCCATATGGTCCCCGAGCACCGCCAGGAGTAATTCCTGAGTGCAGAGCCAGGAGTAGCCCCTGAGCATTGCCAGGTGTGACCCAAAAAAGGCAAAAAAAAAAAAAATCTGAAAATGGAGCAATAGTACCGGGATATTGGACACTTGCCTTGCATGCAGCCAATCATGGTTTAATCCCTGGCACCACATGTGGTTCCCCAAGAAGCCCACCAGGAGTGATCCCTTGGTGCAGAGCCCAGCATAAGCCTTGAGGACTGCAGGGTGTGGTCCCATACAAACACGTGAAATACATGGAACATCCTGATCACTGCATGAACTTGGCTCTGGAGCAAAGCTGCACGGAATGTCTGATGGGAGGCCGGGCATGTCCCTGCCCTGCCTGCTGACACTTGTCTTCCTGCTCAACTGCAGCCCGCACGAAAACTAATGTGTTAACACACAAGCGAGTTTCCTAACACAGCGAGTTTCCTAGCAGCAGCTCTGAGCTCTAGCAGGGGCCTGGGATGAAAACATCGTCGCTACTTTTCTTTAGCCAAATGCAAGTTCTAATTATAGCATTCTGTGCATATTTATTTACTCATCTCTTATAATTAAGAGGTAGTGCATTCTACCTTGGAAAATGTGTGACAAATTATTACACTGTGTTCTGTGGCCATGACAGATTAGAGCAGAGTGGGGAAGGAAGCTTGGGGTGGTACCCGTCTCTGTAATTGCACCCCTGACATCACAGTGCACGTGTGTGGCCAGTCTTCACGGCACTCGCCCCGAATGCACCAGCTACTCTAGCCCCCATGGGACTAAGAAGCAAGTTTGTTCCAGGAAACACATGAGGGGGAGGGGCAGGGGCCCCACTTCTGCTCCTCGTCCTGCCCCCATGGCTGGCAACCCCAAACAAGCCCTTAGCACCTGATGGAGGGAACCAAGACTGCTCTGCTGAACCTTTATCTGGCTGTTAGTCCAGCAAACAGCAAATGCTCAATAAATATTTGCAATAGGAAGCAAATTAGTAAAACATGCTCAGCTGAACATTGAATGTTTATTCCTTTATGTGAGGGAGGCATGATTGGATGATGCTTTTCAGTGCTCAAGGCCGGCTCCTGGCTTTGTGCTCATGGGATGCTGGGGATCGAACCTAGGCTGAGGCTGCATGCACAGCAAGAGCCTTACTTGCTGTACTATGGCTCTGGCCCCAGCATTTTTACTTTCGACGCATTTTTTTTCTTACTCACAGTGGTCTCACGGTGACCAGATCCACTAAGGCAAGCCAGGATCCAAATCAAGCTGCCTCCCACCTAGAACTGATGAGAGGCCACATCACCTCTGACCTGCAGTTTCCCTGTGTCAACCGGCTACCATCGCCTTAACCTCCCATACCACTCCCAGGTGCTCACTGAGGAGCCACATGCAAAGCGTGTGTCCTCAGTGAATGCTCCAAATGGTGATTTGACTGGAATCATCTATAGCTTCTCCATTCCCCATCCTAACAGATGCAGAGTACATCCACAGCCCCCAGAGGGCGACCATGAGCCTAGGCTGGGCCCCTGCTTCAGCTTTGTTCCTACAAAAATCCCTTGTCCTGCCACACAAACTGTCCTGGTCTCTTTTCACAGTTGTCCATCACCTCCTGGCCGTTATTCAGCCTCAAACGGTGACTCTCCTGGCACTAGTGTCCTGCGTGGTCCCTCGTCTGTTTGGTGGCATCCTGACTGCCCAGAAGGACTTGGGCCAGAGCAGGCAGGCAGTTCCCAAGCTCTAGCTGAGATTCCCGCTGTGTCTCTCAGTAGTAGCCAGGATGCCAAAATGCCCCCTAGGTCAGTGCATAAAGAAGTTAACAGCCTGGCACGAGAGAACAGGAGAGAGTGCTGAGAGCGCTTGCCTTGTCCGCACCCAAGCCTGATTCGATTCCTGAGTGCAGAGTCAGGAGTACGCCCTGAGCTCTGTCCCGCAAGGATCCCCACCCACCCTGTCCCTAACACACACCCAAGTGAACAGTGCCACGAGAGCTGGTGCCCCTCAACTATGAGCGTGACCCAAGCAAGCAAGTGAGGAAACACCAAGGAGTGACGGCAGAAGTGAAATCTAGATGTAATCTAGATGGTACCCAAGTGCTTATTATTATCTGGGTGATTCTGAGTATCTTGTTCTCTGTATACAGAAAGTGTCAAAAACATCTGCTGAGAACAAACTAGTATGATCATTCCATAACTTCCTGTAGTCTGAACAAAGCCAGCATGGCAGTCTCCTGGTAAATTCTAACTGTCCCAGGCGGGCTACAATGGGTATAAAGAGGAGCTGTACTCAAGAAACATAAAAGTCTTAGTAGATGTTAATAAGTCAGAAGTTATTAGGAGTCAAGGTGACTTCTGTAACTACCACACACTCTAGCAGTGTTTACATAACAAAGATCTCATTATAATGAACCATGGCTCAAATAGAGTAAGTAGATTAAGCTATGAGTGGGTAAAACAGCAGAGCTCCCAAACTAGCTAAACAAGTCATCCAAAAGTTCCCACAAATGGAGATTGAGACATGATTTTGTATGTTCTCCCTCCCCGCTCCTCCACTCATTCTGGGTGGCTGTTGCACAACACCTAAAAGCCTAGGCCTCTGCATCTGCCCTGGATTGCCTCCTGCAGGTCACTTCATAGATGGGGGAGTAGTCTGAATGTGGCAGTCTTATCTGACCATGTATTCTGTACTGGCTGGTATAAATATTCTCTCATGCTACCACAATCATCGTGGGACTAGCTAGATCTTACCAGCATATTTGCCTGGCCACGTTGGATCTTTAAGTAATTAGACCAGAGAGAAATGCTGTTTGCCTCCAAGCAAGCAAGCATGGCTCCCTGATAACTCACTGTCACTGTCCTCCCGTTCATCATCGATTTGCTCAAGCAGGCACCAGTAACATCTCCATATGACCTGTCTCATGCAAGTAGAGTCCAAGGACACCTGCTTGCTCCAGGAACAAAAGAGCCTCAAACCATTCCATCAGGTCATGGGAATGAGGTCTATAATTGTTACTGGTATCTGGCATATCAAATACGACACAGGCAGCTTGCCAGGCTCTGCTGTGCGGGTAGCATACTCTTGTAGTCATCTCAAAATCCAGCATTTATTGTGGCCGTGCGAGCCGGGCTGTGATAGGCTGGTCTGC
Organism: Cryptotis parvus; assembly: GCA_021461705.1. Lineage (NCBI taxonomy): Eukaryota > Metazoa > Chordata > Mammalia > Eulipotyphla > Soricidae > Cryptotis > Cryptotis parvus. The sequence goes on from JAJIBD010009652.1 coordinate 37,485, forward strand.
TGCGTGGAGTTCTGACAAGGGGAAGTCCAGATGTGGAAAATGGAGGTGCTCATGGACCTCCATTTTCTGGCTTTTTGTGAGGCTCTGCTGGGGTGACGGGCCAGGGCTAAAACCTGCCATCCTTCCGGGCACCTCATGAGCGGCTGGGCACAGTGAGACCCAGTAGCAGCTCTGCCCCATGTCTGCCCCATGTCTTATCTCCCTGATAACTCAAAGGTAACTAAAATACAAAACTACCGTGAAGTAGACGAGACTCTTGTGAAGGCTTGGAGAAATATTTAACTGGCATTAGTATTAGTCTTTGGTACAGAGACATGCCATCTCAGAAACCCCCTTCTCTACCCTATAAATGCAATTCCAGGCAGATCTTGGCTCAAGACATTAGGTGAGGTGCTGGGAGAAATTATCTGAGGGCATTTGATCCTTACTGCCAGGGGTAAGTTACATTTAGCTTATAGCTTCTCCCAGCTCTCCTAGGAGGCTTTGAATTAGCTCTGGGTCCTTGTAAACAGCCAAAGGCCTCCTGAAGTTGCTACATTTCTATAGAGCTATTTTCCTGTTTTCATCTCTAGATAGCCCAGCCCAGAATGGGCTGGGCTGGGAGTTTGGGCGGGGATTTCTAGCTATAAAATAAGCTGCAAGAAGAAAGAAACTCTCTTTTTTCCCTTTTTGCCATTTCGGCTTCCCTTGGTATTGTTTCTCCGTCCTCTCCTTTCTCTGTTGGGCCTCAACACGTGGTGGCAGCCATCTTGGCCTACACCTGGCTGGGGCCTAGCTGGGAACCCAGAGTCCGGAGGTTTTCCCTGCTCTTGGATTGTATATTGGATCCTGTGATAGTAAAGCCCTTTTAAAACTGCATCGGATTCCTGAGTCTTCATCCATTCCCCGCCAGCTTCGGAGGTAGAAAGGAACTCGCTTCCCGGCACTGTCGGGGACCCCGGCAGAGCTCCCCAACAGGTGGTCTTCCTTCACTTCATGGTAATCTGTCTTTTATAGGGGGATGCCTTATCCTGTAACTTTCAAGCTTTGCTTGTTGAGAGGACCAAAATGGGAGTGCCAAGACAATATATACACCAAATCTGCAAAACTTAACATGCCATCATTTCCCAACACACTTGCTCCTTGTTCTGACCCTACTTGCTTGAGTAGGGTCACACAGTAGCCCCACCGCCCCATGAGGAAGCCTGAGGCTGTGCTTAAGAGGTAGGTCAAGGACTTGCGTGTGGACAGAACAGCTTCCTCATGTATTTGAAAACTGATGCAGATGGATATAACTGCTAATAGTGAGATTCTTGTGGATAATTTGCATAGCAAGGAACCTCCTTATCCAAGACTGATAGGTGCTTATTCACCAAGAGCAACACTGCATATGGACTGTCAACACTAAATAAATTTCAAGAGTCCAGTACAGTGATAGGCCATTAGTAGCCTATGTCTATGAAATCAGTGACAGAATACAGGATTTCAACAGAGCTGCCTTTTATTCAGGTCTCTGCACTCAGCCTTCACATTTGTGTTTTCAGAAGACACTGTGAGGCTGACGTGATTCCCCATGGGAAGACGGGAAAGGGGAGTGCAGCTCCACTGCCTTGGAAGACCCCGCCCATCTCAGTCTGGCAGTCATTGGAGAAGATCCACAGGCCCAGGGAACACTATTTCTGCATGGCATGACCCCAGGATCTCCCGGGCCCTCAGCACCTCACATCTCTGGAGGGGTCCACAGAGAACTACCATCACAGACACAGAATCAGCAGTTCGTGATTTACCCACCAGGGCCCTATGATGGGTCTCCCCAGGCTCCGCTGCCAGGATCAGCCATTAATGTGAGGTAGTTCCTTTGGGTTCCCCCACAGCAGTGCCCCCAAGGGCCACAGACCACTGCACTGTGTGTAGGGACCCCTTCCCTGCAAGGTCTAGACTTCCCTTAGCCACACACACCCATTCCCAGGGACGCCCTGGTGACTTTGAAAATAAAATGATTTTTTTTTCTGTATGGCAGTTTGCTAGTTTATTTGGAAAAATCTATAATAAGTTTTATATTAAAGTTTCACCCAAGTCCCTTGTGGCATTACTAATTTGGCATAACCATCTTGCTTGGCGGTTCATCCAGAACTTAAGATAGAATTAGTAGCAAACATTCAGGGCTCTGAAGAAACCAAGCAGACAGGACAACTATTCAAGCTGATCATCATTCTTCCCCTGTAGCAGCCTGCAGAGCTAACTTCAAACCTAAGGTCAGGGGTAGGAAAATATACCCAAAGACTCTTCAAATTAAGGATCTGAGGTGGTGCGTCATCAGCATTGCCAGGGGTGCTGGGGTCTGTGGACCTTCCAAAGACTGCCAGGGAGGCTTAGCTTTCCCATGTGGAATCTTTGCTTTAGGAGAAAGTCAGACCAGACCTGAGCAAAGCTCTAGTATATTCTTACCCCCTACCCCAGACCAAATCCCCACCCTGCACTGGGAGGAGAAGGGAGCCCCACCTCTCGACTATACTTGGTTATTACAACATCTTATGGCAAGTTATTGTCTCAGACTGGAAAAGGCTTGGACACTACCTGGAAGGCCCCTTGAACCAAGTCTTGTACCTTCCCTGGGATGGAAAACCCCACATCAGATGCTCTAACACATCATGTGCTTACAAGCTGTTGCTGTCCAAGAACAGCCACTGAAGTCCGTTTCTTGGGTTCACTAAAGAGTTTACAGGAGGCAGTCTGCCCCTCTCTACCCCACCCCAAGTCTGAGAGAGGCAAGGGAGATAACAGAATCAAAGTCTGCTTCTCAGGATGCAGCCCCAGCAGTAGCCAGTAGTAGACAGAAATACTGAAGGGGCACTTTTGACGGGAGGTTGAGTGGCTGGACAGGTGGAAGAGCAGCATTAGGAGCTGTAAGAGCAGTGGACCTACACTTGTTTGCCTCCAGGAATTCCACCATTTTCATGATGATCAGAAAAAGCCCCTCATCTCAGGCAGATGGTGAGGCAGAGTCACCCCTAAGATTATGCTTGGAATGGCCTTGGTGACTATGGCCTGTGCTCTAAGACCGACCCTCACTGTCAGAGCCTGAGAAAGCTTCAGTGGCTCCCGTCTCAGCTTTTCACTTGCTTAGGAAAGCAGAAAAGATTCTTCTGAATGTCTCAGCCCAGAGAGCACAATAATTCTGGCACTACATCTTTGAAGTTCCTACACTTACATCATCAGGGCTCTGCTATGAAGGTCACATATGCTTCTGGAAGATACCTCCTGAAGCAACAACCTTTTTCCAGATTTTACAGATCTAATGATATTACTATTACAACTCTGTTGCAGTACACTGTTTGTTGCACAGAGCCTCTGTACTGTGCCTGGAGTTATCTCCCTGCAGGCCACTTTGTAGATAAGGGGCAAGTTTGAATCTATGACGTTATGTGGCAGTATATCTCCCATGTATTCTATGTTAGCTGATATCAATATTTTCTCTCATGCTACCACAATCATCATGGGACTAGCTAGATCTTACCAGTATATTGACCTGGCCATGTTGGATACCTAAGTAATTAAACTAGAGAGAAAGGCTGTTTTCCTCCAAGCAAGCTAGCATGGCTCTCTAATAAGTCTAAAGACTAATATACAAAACAACTAAGGAGACAAAAATCTTGTGAAGGCTTGGAGCAATATATACCTGGCTGTAGAATATCCATTGGTACAGATAGATGCCCTACCCCCATCTACATAGGGCCTGGTGGAAAACCAAGGGCAGGGCTGCAACCTTGGCTGGAGCGACATTAACATGTCAATGAACTAGGTGAGGTCCTGGGAGAAGTTATCTGAGGGGGATTGATCCTAACTGCTTTCCGTTGATATGGGCCGGTCTAGGCTGAAAAGTTATAAAAGCTGTAACCTGTTTTCTTCTGTGCCCTTTTTCTCTTCTTCCTCTTGGCTCTCTGCCTCTGCTATCTTCTCCAGTTTCTTCCCTGTTGGGCCTTAGCACTCGGCAGCAGCATCTTGACCTAGGATTCTAAACCTACACGTGGCGCGGGCCCAGCTAGGACCCTCAAGTCTGGGGTTTCCTTCCTGTTACTGGATTGTACACCAGAACAGGTGTGAGTAAAGCCTTTTGAAACTTTGCAGGATTCTCACATCTTTCTCCTTCTGCTGGTCCCCTGGGGCAGAACGGGAATCCTAGACCCTGCTCCAGGATTTGGTCAGGGAGCCCAGCTCTCTCCCACACAACTCTTAACAATTTAACCCTAGAATTCTATCAACAGTTGCTATTTTTTCTACATTAACTAAAAAATTTTAAAAAAGCAAAACATAAAAGTCACAACTTACAAAGCAGCAATCCTATTTCAGAAGTTCTCAGGGAAACGAAAGGTCAGGAGAGCTAAGCCAAAGCTTCAGTCCCTCTCACAAGCTGACATGATTCTGTCAGCTCTTACTGACCAACATCACTAAGCATTCAACAACAAAAATTGGAGGAAAGAGTTAATAGGAAGCTCTGAGTAATGCCAAATATGGCCCCAAACCTGCATTCCAAAGAAAATTTAAAAAATTTCAAGGCAATGCTAAAGTTCAAACACAAGCTAGTGAAAAATGAGTTTTAAAAAAAATTGTGTTCACTAAGAAAAATCACAAAGAAAACTTGAAGACTTCTCAAAACAAAACGCAAAAGATTTGAAATAAGTCCAACCAGCCAGGATCCCAGAGGAACCATGAACTCAGAGCTGACCTCTCCACCATTCAGAAGCATCAGGGTTCACAGGATGAAAAAGAGCTTCCCTGGACCAGCTCTGTGTTGGTTCCCCTCTGGAGGCATCCCCCCGGTTGTAGCTAAGGCTGACAGAACTCTGGAATCTTCCCCCACTCACCAACATCTGAGTGCTCCTGGGAACCAGTGAGTTTCCCTGCCATGTCTCGGCTCTGGGTTTGGAGGGACGCCAGCAGCCTCTCGTGGTCAGGCTTCTTTGTTTGGAGCAGCAAGTTTGCAATTCTGCATCCCTGAGCCTGTCACCTTCCCCCAGAGCTGCAGCATCCCCTGACACGCCTCCCAGAATCCTAGTTCTCCTGTAAGGTTTTGAGCACCCCTTGTAGTCTAGACTCTTTAGAGCCAAGGGCCATGAGAATCTCAAATCTCGCACACTCCAAAGCAGAAATGCAGACCAGTCACTTGGCTACCCTTTAATGATGCTTTCAAAGCTCGAACCTCACCTCAAGCATGTGAGGCTCAGCTGGCTTGTCCAAGGCCACCCAAATTATCCCAAATTAAACCTACTCTTCTCTTTCGCTTTCAAGCCTGGCCTATTCAAGATGGAGTCGGAGACTATCAGTAACAATGCCCCCGCCCCCCCCACACACACACAAGACCATCGCTAGGACCAGCACTCAGAATCTTCCTGACAATGCCTCAACTTTGCCACAGGAGTTGGTCATTTTGTCTGTCGGAAGGACCTTTGATTCACTGTGCACTGGCTTTTTCAAGGAAGGAATAGAGAGGGAAGATTAAGATGAACCAGGTGGACTTAATGAGGTTTCAAGGCTAGAGAGATACAGTGAGTAGGACACATGCCTTTCACGTGGCCAACCTGGACTCAATCCCCAGCATCCTGAGCCCACCAGGAGGGATTCCCGAGCATGGTCCAAAAATAAGGTTTCTGCTTCATTGGAGAGTCAATATTGTCAGCCTTTACTAAAAAGTAAATGTTCCTCTTCACTAAGTTCTAAAAACAGCTGGTAGAAGCAGCCAAAAAGTAAAACCAGTTGCAGTAAACAAAACGAGGAAGTCCAGGGGTCCCCGCGAAGTTTGCACATGTGAATGTAAGGTTCAAGTGGACAAAACTGCAACTGGAACCAAACAGTGATGACTGATGAGACAGCATTCCGGAATCAGAGGTCACCTTGCCCCCAGCACGAAGACAGGACTCATAGCCCCCTGTGGCCAGGAAGCTCCCAGTGTGCATTTTTTGCTTCTCCACATCTCCCCCTTTGCCCCCCCCACGCCCCCAGATAGCAGGAGCTGAAGCAAGTACACTGGTTCCTCTAGTCTTGGTTCCCTTTTCCTGCCCAAGACAGTTTAAGAAACCCCACTCAGTCTCTCCCAGGGTAGGCTCTATCCCAGCCTCACTAGAGACTGGTAGAGTCCACCCAGGAGCACACCCCAATAACTTCTATCCTTCCCTTTTACTTATCTGTCTTCATTGGTGCCAGCTGAGGTCACTGATCTATTAGTGAGGCTGTTGGTGTGTGGTACACCCAGGCCTGGAAGCATGGGGCGCATCTTCCATGTCTCGTGCAGACAACCAAAGAGAATCATGGCTGTTCATGGTGCTCACACCGTCACCATTTTCACCTCCTGTCGGAGATGCCACCGGGGTCCCCACAGTGCCGGGAAGCGAAGTTCCCTTCTACCTCCGGCCGGGCGGGGAATGAATGAAGACTCAGGAATCTGATGCAGTTTTAAAAGGCTTTACTTATCACAGGTTCAGGCATACAAAATAGGAAAAACCCTGTGCTTAGGATTCCTGGCTAGAACCCCAGCCACGTGTAGGCCAAAATGGCGGCCACCACATGTTAAGGCCCTGTAAAGAAGAGACAAAGACAAGACTCCCAAGAAGGGTATGAGCTCACAAAAAGAGAGCCCAAAAAAGAGCCCAAAAAGAGCGCGAGAGAGGAAGCAGGCTAGTTTTATACCCCTGCAACTCAGACCTCCCTCCTCACTATTATGGGAAGCAGGGAGGGTCAAATGCCCTCAGGTAATTTCTCCCGGCACCTCACCTAGGCCCTTTTATATGCTAATGTCTTGAGCCAAGATCTGCCTGGAAAAGCCTTTATAGGGTAGAGAAGCAGGCTTCTGAGATGGCATGTCTCTGTACCAAAAGACTAATACTAGTGCCAGTTAAATATTTCTCCAAGCCTTCACAAGAGTCTCCTCTACTTCACAGTAGTTTTGTATTTTAGTTGCCTTTTGAGTTACCAGGGAGCCATGCTTGCTTTCTTGGAGGCAAACAGCATTACTCTCTGGTCTAATTACTTAGGGATCCAACGTGGCCAGGCAAATATGCTGGTAAGATCTAGCTAGTCCCACGATGACTGAAGTAGCATAAAAGAATATTTATACCAGCTAGTACAGAATACATGGTCAGATAAACTGCTACATTTAGACTACCCCCTTATCTACGAAGTGATTTGCAGGAGGCAATTCAGAGCAGATGCAGATGCTCTTAGAGGAGTCCTGCAACAACCCCCTCCCAGGGCCCATGACCTGAGACACCAGGAATGAGAACAGGCTGGGGAAGAGCTGCCCTTGAACTTTCTTCTCCGGCTCAAGACGCCAAGTCCTACTATAGACACTGTTGTTCTATCAGTTTAGTAAAGGTTAAGAGAAATAGGCCACTGTTACAAATACGCCATAGTTCCCAGAGGCTCTGGGCCTAGACCCTGTGTCCTTTTTTCTCCCAATTCCTCTCACTGGGGTTGGGGCACCTGCCAATTGTACAGGCCTCTTCAGGCTTCAAAGCAGCTTTCCCAGCTCAAAGCAACACACTCCCTAGATGTCTCCTAGGGTACTATAAGCTTCCCTGCCATCAGCCCAAGTAGTCAACCACTGCCCACCTGAGGGGGCTAAGACATGGGCAGAAACTGCCCTCATCACTCCAATCTTTTGAACAGAGCTAAAGTATTATTGCATCAAATGTAAATTACTATTAAATATTAAATACTATTAATATTAATTACTACTTAATATTAAAGTAATATTAAGAATGAAACATCTGTTTTCCAAGACAAGCTCAGATCCAGCCAGTATAGCTAGCTTCAAGTCAAGTATATTCAAGATAGAGGCTGCTTTGTCAACACAAAGCTAATCCTGAAAGTGGTCAACACAAATATGAAGGGTCATGACAAGTTTCAAAAACAAGAAGCCAGAAGTAGGATCTTCAAAATACATAGGGAGATGGTGGCTTCTGTATGGAGGTGGCTGAAGGAGAGACAGGTGAGACAACCTGCTTCATGTAAGGACACAGAATAATATCTTCAGAATCCAATACTAAAGGAAAGTCAACCAACAGACAGATGCAAGCTGGAGCCAACTTCTGGAAGGAATGGCAAAAGTAGAGTCAGAAGTGACCAGAGGAAGAGGAGGCCCACAGGACCAGTCACATCCCTGTAATGGTGTTACAGGAAGGGCACTTATGCCCACCTAGTCTCAATCTAGTCTCATGACTTTGGGGCTTCTGAGCAGGAGCTGAACCTCTTTGCACAGACTAAGAGCTTGCACCGCACACCCCAGCCACGGTTCCCCCAGCTTGGAGTCAGCAGATACTGGGGTTGGTCTGGAGATCTCAGCTCCAAGGACAGTAGTAACTAAGCATATGGGAGAAGCAAGAAAAGCCAAGAGACCTGTTCAAGAATGAAGCCAGGACACTGGTAGAACTTTACAAGAAGAAAACAGCCAACCCCATCAAAAAAACGGGGAGAAGAAATGAACAGAAACTTTGACAAGAAATTCAAATGGCCAAAAGGCATATGAAAAAATGCTCATCATCACTAATCAGAAATGCAATTCAAAATGACAATAAGATATCACCTCACACCAGAGACTGGCACATATCCAAAAGGGCAAGGACAACAAATGCTGGCATGGATGAGGGCAGAAAGGGACTCTCTTCCATTGATGGTGGGGATGTCAACTGGTACAGCCTTTTTTGGAAAATGTGGACATTTCTCCAAAAGACTAGACCAATGAGCTACCGTTTGACCCAGCCATACCACTCCTGGGAATATACCCTGGGAAGCCCATAACACATAGCAGCAACACCATCTGCACTTTTTCTTCATAGCAGCATTATTCACAATAACCAGAATCTGGAAACAACCAGAGTGCCTGAGAACCGATGACTGGATAAAGAAACTTTGGTACATCTACACAATGGAATTTTTGTGCAGCTGTTAGGAAAATTGAAGTTATGAAATTTGCCTATAAATGGATGGAGAGGCTCATGTTGAGTGAAATTAGCCAGAAGTAAGAAGAGATATAGAATTACTGCATTTATTTGCATGACATATATAAATACACACACACACACACATATATATATATATATATATACATACATATATATTATGATATCAATATCCAAGGTCAGGCAAAACATCAATCAGGAGGTCTTGTCAAAGGTGGAATCTACCACAAGTGTGTAGGAGTCAGAGGTTAGGTAACCAAAGACTAGAAATTGAACTCCCATTTGACCCAGCCATACCACTCCTGGGAATATACTCTGGGAAGCCAAAAATACACAGCGGAAACAATCCATCCCTACTTTTATGTTCATAGCAGCATTATTCACAATAGCCAGAATCTGGAAACAACCAGAGTGCCCGAGAATCAATGACTGGATAAAGAAGCTTTGGTATATCTACACAATGGAATACTATGCAGCTGTTAGGAAAAAATGAAGTTATGAAATTTGCCTATATATGGATGGACATGGAGAAGATCATGTTGAGTGAAATTAGCCAGGAGAGAGAGATACAGAATGACTGCATTTATTTGCATGACAAATATATATGTACATATTATGATACCAATATTCAAGGTCAAGTGAAACATGTATCAGGAGGTCTTGTCAAAGGTGGAAATTATCACAAATGTGTGGGAGTCAGAGGCTATGTAAAACAGAAAATGGAACAGTGTGCTAACAATCGTCGAAAGTACTAATACCAACCTAGAACTGAGCATTAAATACAGGCAAAAAGATACACATGACAATGTATGTTCTGTAATCCACAATCTGGAAGGGGAGGAAAAGAGAAAGAGATAGAAAGGGAAAGAAATAAAGAACCTGCCATGGAGGCAGGCTGGGGAGGGGAGTGAACCGGGGACATTGGTGGTAGAAGATGGGCACTGGTGGAGGGATGGGTGCTGGAACACTGTATGACCAAAACCCAAAGATGAGCATCTTTGTAATTGTATATCTCACAGTGGTATAATAAAAAAAAAAATTTAAAAAAGAGGTTAGGTAAGACAGAGAAGGGAACAGTGTGTTAATAATTGTCAAAAATGATAAAACCAGCGTAGAACTGAGCATTGAATATAGGCTAAAAGATACACCGGTAACCTCTAAATGCATGTACTGCAGTACACGATGTGTAAGAAGAGAGAGAGGAGAGAGACAAAGACACAGAGACACAGAGACACAGAGACACAGAGACACAGAGACACAGAGACACAGAGACACAGAGACACAGAGACACAGAGACACAGAGAACCTGCCATAGAGGCAGGCTAGGGGAGGGGAAAGGAATCGGGGATATTGGTGGTGGGAAATAGGCACTGATGGGGGGATGGGTGCTGGAACACTGTATGAACGAAACCCGAACATGAACATCTTTGTAATTGTGTATCTCACAGGTATATAATACTTAAAAAAATTAAAAATCATGTATATATACATATATATACATATATATGCATACATATACATATATATTACATATATACACATATATTACATATATACACATATATTACATATATACACATATATTACATATATACACACATATATTACATATATACACATATATTACATATATACACATATATACACATATATTACATATATACAATATTATATTACATATATACACATATATTACATATATACACATATATTACATATATACATATATATTACATATATACATTATATATTACATATATATACATATATATTACATATATATATGTATATAAAAGAATGAAGCCAGGAACACTCCCTGGTAAAGAAAGGGAAAGTCAAGTCCACGCCCCACCCACCCTGAAATCTGGGGACAGAAGTCTAAGACAGATAGCAGGCCCTAGCTTTCATGTGGACATGAGCCAGGCAAGATAACTGGGTGTGCTTCTGCTGACCCAGCAACCAGCCTGCACAACAGTGGGAGACCCGGACACAGGCACAGCAGGATCCGATATAATACACATGAGGGAGGCAGGAAACTTTAGGTGGAGGCTTTGAGACTGGAGTGGAGGGGGGACACCCCAGGAACTGGAAGCAGCCTGGCCAATAGTGGACAGGGATGTAGAGATCCATCACCTTATAACAGGACCTGGCCTTGGACCTGCAGGAGGCAGCCGGGCCCTCTAGTAAGATGATTAGTTGCTGGCAGAAGCAGGACAGGTTAGGAGTGGCCTCCCTGCCCCCTGTCCACACACACATAACAGCCAGTTAGACTCTGAAGGCCCTTTGCCCCTCAGGCAAAGGGCACGCCCCCCCCCACCCCCCGGCTGTCTTCTGTGGGGCTCATGATTAGAGTCTCCCCAACAGCTCCACCTGAACCTCATCTTCTGCCCCTGAACTCAAGAAACCCTCTAAAGATAAAGGTCTGGCCTCCCCCTCACCTTTGCTGTCTGTAGCCGACTTCCCCAACCTGAAAGGAAACTGCGGCAAACGGGATATTATTAGGAAGGCGGTAATTAGGGTAAGAAACACAACACAGGGTAACTGCACACTTATGACATTAGCAACACTCAGCAAGGCATGGGAGGGAAATCAAAGGGGACATGGTCTGCTGAGAATCAATTTCCCCAGCAGCCAAGAGTAACTCCCTTACAGGCCAAACTGAAGATGCTCCTCCAGGCAAGGCCCAGAGGCATGGGGCAGAGTGCAGGAGCAGCATCTTAGGGGCGCCAGCAGCACCCACAGACGTAAGGGAACCTCACGTGAGGGCAGCTCTGGGGAGATGGGAGAGACCAGACTTTGAGGGGGCACCTTCCAGACCTGGGAGAGGGGATAGGACCCTCAGGGTACACTCCCTGCGGGAGACCCTCCCCCCAGAGAAAGTCAGGAATCCATCCAGTGGTGCTGACGAGTGATTCATGCTTGTACTGGACCAACACAGGAGTCCCGTGACACCCCCCCAAGCAGCACTTTGAACCCCTCCCCTGCCAATCCCCTGGGATTGCCCAAATTCTAGCTTCATGTTCTCTTCCTATCCACCCTCAGGCCCTGTGACTTCCTCTTTCCCTCCTTCCCTCAATCGCGGAGTTCTCAGAGGAGCCTGATTAAGAAGCACAAAATCATTCTCCTCCCTGCCTCAGAACCTCTGCTGGGGGCGCTGCCAGGCTCCTTCCCGCCCCAGAAACAAAAAAGGGGTACTGGGTGGACTAGTGAGGCGACCCACATCGCCCTCAGTGTGTTCCAGGCTGAGACTCGCAGACCACGCTCAGAGTTTCTGCAGTCCTCAGTCTCATACGAGCAGAGACAGACCCCAAACCCCAGTTTTCTTTCTCATCCAGCCAAAGCAGGCGCTTCACCTGGAGAGCAGCCTTCATGTTGGGGCACCCACTCTGGTAGTGCAAGCATCAGCCCTCATCAGAGAACACAAACCTCTGGCAGCGCTGCTCCTGGAACCTTCTAAGCAGTCTACACTCCTGCTCCGTGGCCAGGGCCCAGGGAAGACAGTCTCCTGCAGACCGAGCATCAAACAGGGCAGCTGCCCATGTTGTTCTCTGGAGCCTTCAGGAGGCACCTGGAAAGATACAGTAGATCCACACTCAGACCAGTAAAGCTGGGTCTGCCCAGAGGTATTTATGAGATCTGAACTCCCCAGTGGCTGTTTCTGGAACTCCGTGGTTCTCACACATACATTGGAATCATCTGGAAGTACCTCATTAAGGCAAGATTGCTGAGTCCCTTTTCCAGGTCTCCGGGCCCATGAGTCTCAATGAAGATGGAATTGGTTTCAGGTGTGCAGTGGCCCACACATCGGAAGTGCCAAGGCATCCCTCAGGTGGAGCTGGGATTCTGGGTAAAGCATGGACAGTTCACTGTGATCCCTCAGGATTGGATAACACAGTGAGTTGCCTTGGTTCTGAAGGGCTCTTGGGAGCAGGACCAGCTGATGGGACCAGCCAGGAGAGGGGGTGGATGGAAGGGAAAGGCCCTAGAAGATAGAACAGGTGGGGTCCAGGCTTAGCTGTCACTAATTTTGTTGGGGACCCTGGCAAATCTCTTACTGGCTGTGACCATCTCTGCCATTAATTCAGATGCTTACTGAGGGTATGATGTGCTAGGTAGCGGGGTTGGCTGGTAAAGACGCAGCCCTTAGCTGCTGGTGGCAGATGAAGGAGAACAAGTCCCCAGATCTGTGTGGAGACTGTGGGCGCAGCGGGATCACCTCCCTTCCCTTTGGGCACGCCTGCTCCTGGGACCTGAAGCTTATGGCCAGCAGCTGGAGGAAAAGGCCTGCCCACTCATATGGAGGCTAGCAGGTGCCCAGTAGTTGGAAACCAAGCGACAGTCACTTCCAGGGGGACACGGGAAGCTCCTGAAACTGGATGTGAAACCAGCCTTTCAAATGCCCCCCCTCCTCGATTTTTTGAACCTCACACCGCCTGACTCCACCTCAGGTAACCTCCCTGGGGTGTGCGGCTGGTCGGGCGGGTGGCCAGCCAAAGCAGCCGCTTATTAATAGAAAAACTAGGAAATTCAACACTAAGGGAAGCTAATACCCTCAAGAAAAAAGAAACAGTACACCAGAGGAATCTATCCCTGAACACCACAACACCATGGGGGAAACAAACGCAGATCCCCAGCTCGAAGAACAGATGAAGGAATCGAACCTGAAGACTCAAAAAAAAGAATACAGATGTGCATGATCTCTCTGACAATGAAATTAGAGAAGAAATTGGTAGGATGTTTAAGGAGCTCAACGAAAAAATTGAGCAGATGTCCAATAAAATACAGGAGAACATCAAACGGAGCAGTTGAAAGGGAAGTCAATAAACTACGGGAGGAAATGAGAGCAGAAACGAGAACCATGCAAATAGAAATATCATCGCTTAAAAACTCAGTAGACGAAATGAAAAACACAATCTGGGCTCTGAACAATAGGATGACAGCAGCAGAAGAGAGAATCAGTGAGACTGAAGATGAGCTGCAGAAAGCACTCAGAGATCTACATAAGATGGAAAAAGACCGGATAATGGATCAGCAAAGAAACAGAGAACAATGGGATGAAGCCAGGTGGAACAACATAAGAATCATAGGAGTTCCAGAGGGACAGGAAAGTAACCCCAAGAAAATTAAAACAGTTAAAAACATCCTGGCTGAAAAGTTCCCCGAGTTAAAGGACGAAGGCATCCAGATCCAAGAAGCCCAACACGTACCAGCAAGAAGAGACCCCAATAGAAAGACCCCAAGACACATCCTAGTCAAAGTAATGGATGCCATAGACAGAGACATAATTCTTCAGGCAGCAAGATCAAAGAAGGAAATTGTATATAAAGGAGCATCCATTCGACTTTCAGCAGACTTCTCAGAAGACTCCCTCCAAGCCCGAAGGCAGTGGTAGGATATAGTAAAAAAACTTAATGAAGTGAATGCCTCAGCAAGAATTCTTTATCCGGCTAAACTCTCGCTCAGATTTGAAGGACAGATATACAACTTCTTGGATAAACAACAGCTTAGGAACTTTGTAAAATCAAATGCCTCCTCCTCGGCCCTGGAGACAAGATCAGAAGGGGTGATGGCATCATTGTTCACTCTGAAATTATTTCGGGTTCTCCACATGCAGGATAAGGTACTGATGCCCAGACCCCACCCCAGCTCAACTGAAGCTGACTCAGAGCAGGACCCTGAATCAGAAAGTTCCCAGGATGGAAAGTCTCAGCTGCTCGGTAAGAATTTCCACAGAGACCCAGCAGGGCAGCAGGCAGCTCCAGACAAGAGAGGCATTCCAGAAGGGAACGTCCTGAGGGATTGCCAAGGAGGATCTGGAGGGAGAGGGAAGGTATTTGGGACCTCATTTGCCAATAGAGAGACTAAGGGTTTTTTTCCTTTAGGGTGATGGGCAGCCGCTGAAGGTCTCTGAGTAGGGGAAATGTGTGGTTGTTTTTTTTGTTTTTTTTTTGCTTTTTTGGGTCACACCCAGTGACGCTTCTGGCTCCTCGCTCAGGAATTACTCCTGGCAGTGCTCAGGGGACCATATGGGATGCCAGGGATCCAACCCAGGTCGACCAGTGCAAGGCAAACGCCCAGATTAATATTGCAAACACCCTACCTGCTGAATGTGTAGGTTTTAAAAGGAGGGAGTGCTTTCAAAAAAACACACCAGGAGAACCACACCAGGTTGTACTCATGAAGCTACTCCTGGCTTTGCACTCAGGGGACTGTATACAGATGCCAGGGATCAAGCCCTGGATTATCTCCTGGGAGGGACAAGATGTGATCAAAATCATCAGCAAATTTAGCTTCTCTGTCTTTTTTTCACCTCCTCCAAGATTGTATTGTTTCCATCTAGTGACTCAGGAATTTGAGGCACAGGAACCCCTTCTGTTAGACAATGTGGCCTGAGGGGTATTGTTGGTAAGGGATTTCCCAGAAAGAGATCAGGGAAGATGGTTGTCCAAATCCACTCCTAGCCCTTGGCAACCATTAACATTGTACTGCGCAGCCCTGGATAAGTTGATTAGCCTCTCTGAATACTTTCAGTCAAAGGGGACCCTTCCAGACAACCTAGAAACACATTGACAGTGCACATAGGTGTGCTTTTTTTTTTTTTTTTTTTTTTTTGGGTCACACCCGGCAATGCTCAGGGGTTTCTCCTGGCTCTGCACTCAGGAATTACTCCTGGCAGTGCTCGGGGACCATATGGGATGCCGGGATCGAACCCAGGCCAGCACAGGCTGGCCGTCAAGGCAAACGCCCACCCGCTGGACTATGGCTCCGGCCCCAACATAGGTGTGCTTTGAGAAGCAAAGGCAGGCCCAGACTCAAGCACACTCAAGATTCCTTTGCTTCACCCGGTGGGGGCAGGAAGTGCTAGGAATTGCATGGCTGGGAGAATATTTAAGCAAGATTATTTCCTGTTAAGTCCCCAAACCCCCAACATGGGTAAGGGTGAGATATTATTTCCTGTTAAGTCCCCAACCCCCAAAATGGGTAAGGATGAGAGGAGTAAGCACATCTATTTTTTTATGATTCCAAGCTCAGGTGTGAGAAGGCGTTGCAAGGGTGATGTGGGCTAGAAAGCAGATTAAACATTGATAGCCTCCAGATTAATATTGCAGGATGGGCCAACTGCAGGGATGGAGGCAAGACCCCAGGGTACCCCTCCCAGATGTCAGCTACCTGGAAAAGTGAAATCTCACCATGGCTCTGGGTGGAACTGCGTGAGAAGGGAGGGGCTGGCCGCCCCCACCCCCAGGCTTTTCCACCTCAGAATCTGAGCCTGCACACAGGTGGTGCCGCCCCTCTGAACTTCACTGATGCTGATTCATCAGTGCAAATTAGGTTGAACTGGGCCCCCTGGCCTGTGTTCTTAACAATTGCTCTCATCAAGTCGACATCAGCAGAGGACAGTGTGGTAAGTCTGAGAAAAGGAAGAAATCAAAGAGCCATTTTAGTAAGCTTTCAGGGGCTGGAGTGACAGTACAGTGGGAAGGGCATTTGCCTGCATGCAACTGGCCCAAAGTTCAGTCCCTGACATCCCATATGGTCCCCCCCCACCGCACCATCAGGAGTACTTCCTGAGTGCAGAGCCAGGAGTAAGCCCTGAGCACTGCCAGGTGCACCCCACCCCTACCCCATAAAACAAAAAAATAAATAGAAGAAAAATAAGCAGCTTTCCTTGGAACACACTTGGCACCCAACCTCTCCTGACCAGCACAGCCCCTCCTGGGTCACTCCCTGGCCCAAGATGTGTCCTGAGAGCCGTGGGGCCCTGCTGAAGTCACCTCCTCCCAGAGGTCTCAGTCTCCTTCAGCAGCACCCTACCCACCCGCTGATTTTGCTACTGAGCTCAAAGGTCAAAGTCTCCCCTTGCCTTGCCTCACTTTTTCTTTTAAATATGTTTTTAGTTGGGGGCCTGGAGCAATAGTACAGTGGGTAGGGCACTTGCCTTGCAGGTCGTAAACCCAGGTTTGGTCCCTGGCTCCCCATAGGGACCCCAAGTCCCACCAGGGGTTATCATTGAGCACAGAGCCAGGTATAAGCCCTGAGCACAGCTAGGTGTGACTTAAAAAACAAAGCCAAAAATGAAAAATATTTTAGTACTTTGTGTTGAATAATTTAATGGTATATAAAGCAGACTTTTTTAAAAACTTTTCAAAGTTTTTTTTTTTTTTAAATGTAGGACCAGGAGGACTTGTCAGTGGCTGGAATCTACTGCACGTGTGTGGAAGTCAGAGGTTAGGTAAGACAGAGAAGGGACCAGTGTGCTAATAATTGTTGGAAATGGTAATGCCAGCCTAGAACTGAGCATTGAATGTAGGCAAAGGGATATACATGGTAACCCCTAAATGTATGTATGCAAGCCACAATGTGTAAGAGAAGGGAGAGAGAGAGAGAGAGAGAGAGAGAGAGAGAGAGAGGACAAAGTGCCTGCATAGAGGCAGGCTGGGGAGAGGGAGGGAATCAGGGGAGACATTAGTGGTGGGAAATGTGCACACTGGTGGAGGGATGGGTGCTAGAACACTATATGACTAAAACCCATCATGAACAGCTTTGTAATTGTATCTCTCACGGTGGTATAATTTTTAAAAAAATGTATTTAAAGCACCATGATTCACAACACTGTTCATGAAAGGGCTTTATGCATCCGATGTTCCAACCCCACACCCCGCCAGAGAATCTCCTTCCCTCCACCATTGTCTCAGGATCCCACCCTCCACACACCGTCACCCCCATCCCAATTTTAGTTAACCCAGTTCTGGAGACCAATTCTCAGCTGTTCTGTGTTTTGTTTGTCTATGGGGGGGGGGCACATTCAGCGATTCTCAAGGGTTACTCCTGACTCTGTGCTCAGGTGTTGGGTCTGGCTGGACTTCAGGGCTGTCCAGAGTCCCCAGCAGTATTTGGGTCCATTGGACTGCCCAGACTCCTCACTCCCTCTGATTCCTCTGAACCAAACAAGAGCCTGTTTTATATTTTTCCAAGGCACAGGGTCGGGCTTTTCAAAAGCAGGTGGCAGGACTTTTACAAAAGATGGGGACTCCGCCCCAGCTACCTGGGGCTAGAGTGGGATGTTGTTTTCTCTCCACTTGAGCCAATAAACACTTATTTCAGTGAGGTTTCTAGTCGTTTTTGTATAGATATAGTAAGAGGGACAGGCATTCATCCTGTGACTTTTCCTGGGGATGTCAACTAACAGTCCACACTGCATTCCTCTCACCAGATTGATGGTTCCACCCTCAGGGTCCTTATCAATTTCTTTAGATAAACACAGAGCTCCTTCTGTGACCTTGCTACTTTAGCTTAGGTTCAGAACAAAAGCTTGCATTTTAGTTGTCCATATCGAAGCCAGGGTGGTCTCTCTTTCTGGCTCCATCCAGACCCATGGTGAGACCCTTTATTGGGGTGTGAGGATCTTAGAATCAATCTACAGGCAACTGAGGTATTTATTTAAGAAATGCCTTGTGAGCCCAGGAATAACAAATTAGCCTTAAGTGTCTTCCTGTATCTATACAAAAAGAGCTAAGCTCCAATACAAAAACAAGTAAGGGGCAGGAGGTAAAGAGAAAAAGCAACATTTCAGCAAAACACTGCAGCTTGGCTAGACAATTGACACCTGCTGAATAGGAGATCCCTGTAAACAAAAGGAACCCAACACTCAGGAATCACTCCTGGGGTGCTCAGGGGACCATGTTCCATTCAGGGGATGGAACCCAGGTCAGCCACATGCGGCAGGTGCCCTCCTTCACTCTCTCTCCAGCTCCTCTGCTGAGCGGGGCTCCCGCCTGACCACAGTTCACAGCCCTGCCTGCCAGTTTCACTCTTTCTCTCTTTCTTTTCTTTCCTTTCTTTTGATTTCTCTCCTTTCTCCCACCCTCCCTTTATTCCTTTCTCCTCCCTTTCATTCCTTCTTCCTCTTTTGATTTTTGGGCCACTATTCTCAAGAAACACTCCTGGAGGTACATGGGGGACCATACACAGTGCCAGGTCCCAATCCCAGATTGGCTGTGTGCGAGGGGCGGGCTTACCCTCTGCTCTCCCTCTCTCTCTCCTCTCTCTCTCTCTCCTCTCCCTCTCCTCTCTCTCCCTCTCTCCCTCTCTCTCCCTCTCCCTCTCCTCATCTAGCCCCCTGCAGTTGCAGCCGTGACCACCCAGATGTGCGTCAGGCCGGTCTTCACAACCTTCCATTGTTCCTTCCTGGGATCAAGTCATCTTGCTTCCAGCCACTGGGAGGCATGGTGGGAGAGGCAGGTGGGCACCAGCACCCCTGGAGCTGTGAGGAGACCAACTAGTACACCTCGTTGTGGACTGGCTCCGGCTGGGCCCGGGGGTGCCCTTGCCTGTGAGAATACCCAAGCCATGAGGCAGGAGATGGGTCGGGGCGAGAAGCAGGGGTTACTGAGGCAGCGTGGGGGTTGGGCGGGAGTGGAGGAATGGCTGAGACCTGGCCTGGCCACGGGCATTAGAAGAGGGGCTCTGTGAGGTGGGCGGAGCTGGCCTGGCTCCTGCCCCTCTCTTTGGTTAGCTCAGCTTCCCTCTAGGCTCAAGGGTCACTCCTGGTGGTGGTCAGGGGGCAATATGCAGTTGGGTCATCCGCATGCCGGGCAAGCGCCTTAACCCCTGTACTCTCTCTCCCTGGCTCCCAGACCAGTTCCTCTCTTGAGCGAGCAAGAGCCTGGGTGGGGGTGAGTAACCGAGTGTGGGCTCAGGACAGGAGCAGCCCCGCATATATTAGGCCAAGCACAAGGTGCAGAGAGCTGTAGAACATTACTGCCTGAGCATTATTGGTAGTTATTGTGCCCTGCAAACCATCAACTATTGACAGGAGTGAGAACTGAGAGACAGGCCTGCAGCATGGACCGAGGGGAGACCCTGGGGCTGGAACATGCAGGACAACCTTTTCCGGGGCACCAGCAGTAGGCTTGGGGGGGGGCAGGCATAGTTTTGCTTCCCCAGCAAGCGAGCATATTTTTATTTTAATTTTTTATTCTTATTTTTTTAACAATTACAAAAATGTTCATGTTTGGGTTTCGGCCAAACAGTGTTCCAGCACCCATCCCTCCACCAGTGCCCATTTCCCACCACCAATGTCCCCGATTCCCTCCCCACTTCCTCTAGCCTGCCTCCATGGCAGTTTCTCCATCTCTTTTCTCTCTTTCTCTTTCTCTCTCTCTCTTTCTCAATTCCTTCTCTTACATATTGTGGATTATAATGCATATACTTATAGGTTATCATGTGTATCTCTTTTGCCTGTATTTAATGCTCAGATCTATGTGGTAATAGCACTTTCGATAATTATTGGCACACTGTTCCCTTCTCTATCTTACCTAACCTCTGCTCAAGTGAGCATTTATTTCTTACAATATTCAGTCTCTCCTCAACCTTCCTTCCTAAGGGCCTCCCGTCACCCTCTCTCTTCTTCCTTCCTGCTCTCTGATGTGGAAGAGCATCTCTGGTGGCCTGGCTGACACCCAAAAGGGCCTCAAGGGCCAGGACCATGCTCAAGGCTCAGGGAAACAAAGCATGCACAAAAGGCCCAAGTTCTACTTCCTGACTTGTGTGGCTCCCTGGGGGAAGTAGCACAGAGGCCCCATGTGCCCCCATGGCCCAGGTGGCCCCTGCATCCCTTGAGCATCACTGGCTCAGTCGGCCATGTATTGCCAGAAGTGGCCTCCTAGGCCTCCTGAGCAATGTTGGGGAAGGCCCCAATAAAAGAGGCCGCAAAGACAGCTTCAGGTTCTGAAGACACTGTGTCACAGAATGTGGAGATGCGAGTGGCAGACATAGAATGAGGAGGCACAAACCATACTCCCCCATCCGGGCTATGGGACAGTTCCAGGCAGGTGTTGGGCAGGACTGTGGGCCTTAGGATGGCCTAGCCAGGCACAATGCCAGTGCAGAGAGCTCTGCAGTGTCCTATCTCCCTCCCTCGCAGCGGGGCGGGACACGTGTGGAGGTGCTCAGGCATGGGTCCCTGGTCACACGGCCAGACAGAAGCAGAAGCAGGATCCCAGCACGGTCAGACTCCAGGCCTGGGCTTTCCACCAGCACATGGATGTGCGAGTGACCCTTGGTAGGGAGATTAGGATGGGCGCTATTTGCTTTTTTGTGCTTTCTCTCATTTCCAAATTTTCTAAGATGAATATGCATTGCTTTTGTAATCAGAAAAAAAAATCACACATGACAAATTACATTTTTAACAGCATCTCCCTCCCCCGGGGTCCCTCACCACTGCTTACCTAGCCTCCCCACTCGCCCCTTGGCAACCCCTAGACCTACCCTGGAAGCAGGAGCGGGGAGGGGGAGGAGTTGGACCCCACATTCCTGCTGCAAAGGGGATAGCGTCAGCTGGGAGCTGCCTCTCCATCCACCTCGTCTGAGTCGCAGGCTGAGACCACAGGCCCCAGGCTTGGGGCTCTCTCCTGTCACTCAGGCTACTCAAGACCTGGGGACAGTCTTTATCCCCCACCCTTCAGCTCTAGCTGCCCACTGCAGCTGGCCTGACAGCAAGAGTTGGAAGGAGCCCTCCACCAGCCCCCCAGGACCCATTCCCAACTCCAGAGAGAGTTCTCCAGAAGGGGTCTCCAGGGTGCTGCTTTCCTGCTATGTTCACAGTCCCGGTCAGAGCTCACCTCTGCTCCGGCCGCCTCCCACCAGCTGAAGCTGTTCAGGATCCAGGGAGCCAGAGTCCCTGTAGCGGGGAATGTGTCAGTAGAGAGACAGGGGAGGGCTGGTGCCCCTTTACCCCCTGTCTGCCCTTCCTAGCAGTGGGCAGAGACCCCAAACTTGCTGTTCCTGTGCACAAGCCTGGGACCGGGACATGGTCCATACAGGAAGTGACAGTGGCCTTATACATACAAGGAAACAGCTCAAGTGACCACTGATAGCAACTGGCCGAATAACAGGGCTTGCCCTCTCCAACACCAGCTAGGACAGAAGGTCCCCTCTTCCTGCGGGGACCCCGAATAACAACAAAGTGAGAATGCAGAATGGAAGAGGAAGATGTGCACCAATATAAAATATGCCAGTTTGTTTTTTTTCCATTTGTATATTAGGGCCTCAGGGCACGGGTCAGATGGTAGATGTCTGCCTTGCAGTGGTACAGAGGACACTAATTTGTTTCCCTGTAACACCCGTCATCCTGAGTTCACTCCACAGGCTCTGCCAGGTGTGATCCCTGGAGCCATAGCTAAGTAGTTTTCACAGGCTGTCAAGTACCTGGTCAGCCTATGAGAGGTCCTGGGTTTGGTCCCTGAACTACATGCACGCCCTGAGCACTACTAGGTGTCACTCTGACGACCCCTGAGCACCAGGTGCAAACACTATGGCACCAGGCCTGAATCCTGAGCCTGATTTGCCAGCCAGGAGCGCTCCCCACCCTCCCTCTCACCCCAAGCCTCACAGGAGGCAGCCTCCTATTAGACGATAACCATGGGCCACCTTCCTGCCTTCCTACCTGCTTCCCTGCCCTCGGTAGGTGGCAGGAAAACTCTCACCTCAGGCCTCTGCGGCCTCCAGGTGCTGGCAGGGGACTCCCAGGGGGCCACTGCTCCTGACACGTGTCAGGCCTGTCAGCCCAGGTGCTGTGGAGGCACATGCAGGGCCGTGAAATATGAGCTGAGCTCCGCCTGGCCTGGCCAGCCACATGCAGGATGCAGCCTGAGGACACTCCCTGGTTCCTCCTTCCCCTCGAGGGCAGGCCACAGGCATCCACACCTGTCACTTCCCAGGTAGCACAGCAGAGGGGCTGGGGAAGGAGCACAGGTCTGGGGACCTGGAGTCAGTCTGCGGTTTTGAGCCAGGATGAAGGGGCGGGGTTTTGCAGGCCCCCAAGCCTGATTCCCCAGCACTTGAGCCATCAGACTTGTGGGGAGGGGTGGGTGCAGCCAAGTGCTGTGGGCCTCTTGGTTTTGTGGGACCACAGGGCTGGCAGGGTCCTTCTCAGGGAGTGGGGCTGAGAGGATCCCAGGGGAGAGGCAGCTGCAGCACCAGGTACAGAGTGGTGGATGAGGGACCAAACATGTCACCCTCACTTTGGAGAGACAGTGGGGAGGAGACTCCGGGAAGGTGAGATCTGGTGTGTGTGTGTGGGGGGGTGTGAGGGGTGGGCAGGACAGTGCCAGGACCCTGCTGAGGAAGAACATGGGGAAGAAATATTCTTCTTCTAGGCTGTGGTCGGGTGGGGGAAAGGGGAGGGTTCCTAAGCAGTGCCAGGGAACCAAGGACTTCTCAACCAAGCAGGCCATTCTGTTAAAGGCAAGTGCCCAAGGATGTGGCGCCACCCAGGCTGGAGCTCTCCAGGGCTACATCCACAGTCCTGGGGACCACACGGATCCAGGATGGACCAAGGGAACCCTGTGCCATCCCACACACCAGAGAATCAGATCTGGAGGGAACTTGTCCCAAGCTGTTTGATAGGGTCAAAGTGATGCTTGGAAAGGTTGAGATGTCACTTGAAAGAATCTGAAGTCTGAGAGCAGGACTTAGGGGCCACGGCCCCTTCTGGAGTGCTGAGAGCTCCTCCCTTGGCTCCTTGGGCTCCTGGCCGTCCAGTCCCACAGCAGCATCATCCCATTCATCCGTCCTCACATTCTCCTGAGACTGCTTCCTCATGCCCCTCTTGTAAGGACAGTCATGCTGGACCAGGGCCACCCTATGACCTCAGCTCAACTAGGTTAAATCTGCAAAGACTCAATTTCCAAATAAGGCCCCATTGTGAGATACTGGGGTGGGGAATTCAGCATTAGTTTTTGTTTGTGTTAGGACTTTGGAGAGCTACACCCAGCATTGCTCAGGGCTGACTCCTGGCTCTTCACTCAGGGATCAAACTGGGATTGAGTGAGTGCAAGGAAAAAAATCTTAACCCCTATACTATTTCTCCCTCAATGCATATTTTTTTTAGAGACACAATTCAACCCCTAACAGTGCTCTCTCAGTTCCATGCCCTATGTATGTCAGGTAAAAGAGTTGGTTGTTGAGCCAGAGCTACAGTGGGTAGAGTGCTTGCCTTTGCACATGGCCAACAGTGGTTCAGTGTCTGGCATCCCATATAGACACGAGGCACCGCCAGGAGTAATTTCTGAGTGCAGAATCAGGAGTAAACCCTGAGCACCACTGGACGTGTTCCCAGAAAGAAACAAAAGTGTTAGTTGTCTGTATCAAGCAAGCAATATGATTTTGGGTGATGGTTTAGGGAGGGCTAGAAGGGATAGATAGGGAGGGAGGGAAGTGCTGGCTGTCTGTATCAAGCAAGCAATATGATTTTGGGTGATGGCGTAGGGCGGGATAGACACCAATTTGGGAGAAACAAAAAGATCCCAAGACACTCCCTTTGTGGTTGCCACTGATGAGAGATGGAGTCAAAGCATCCCCTTTGGTTTTTCTTTTTTATTCATTTGTTTGCTTTTTGAGCCATACCTGGCTGTGCTCAAGGCTTGCTCCTGGCTCTTCGCTCTGGGATCTCTCCTAGCAATGCTCAGGGACCCAAACGGTGCAAAGATTCAAACCAAGGTCAGCTGTATGCAAGGCAAGTGCCTTAACCTGTGTACTATCTCTTAACCTCCTTCCAAAGGTTGGATGCTTGCTTCCTCTCCCTTAGAAAGTAACTGGACATAGTGACTCTCTTCTGGTCTAGAACATGGCAGATGTGTGTGCATTGAAACTCCAATCAAGAATCTTCTGTGCTCACTTTGGGGCTATTCCTTCAAAGGGGCTAAGTGTAATTCCATGCTTTCCGCTAAACTCTAAGTAGATGCCCCAGGCAGGAGAAATGGGCTCTCCTAACACCAACCACAGACTCCAAGAGGTCAGATGAGCAAGCCCTCTTCTAAGGGTACCTCTCACACTCCCACACATGGGGCTATTATCTCATTTTAAAAAGTCACAAAGGTCTAGAGTGATGGTACTGGAGCAAAGATGGTACAGAAAGATGGTACTGTGAGCCTTGTCCACAGTAAATTCCAGTTTGATGCCTGGCACCATATATGGTCCCCTGAGCAGCACCACACATAAACCCTGAGCACCACTAGGTGTGGTCCAAAGACATAAAAAAAATTCCCAAGCAACCACTGTAACTTAAAACTGCCTAAATTCCCAGAAGAGGGTGGAAGAGGGGGGAAAGCAGGGGCAGGGGGAAGAGCCACACACACCCTACTGGCAATAGGTCCCAGAGCAGATGGGTAAAAAGATTTCCCCCCCCCTGCCCCTTGAGGTGTTGCAGGTGTGGCTGCGGTGCCCACCTGTATTGGCAGGTGGCAGACAGGAGATAGGCTTGTCTACAGCCCCAGGGCTCTGTCCTGTTGGCTCTGGATAGTGGATGGTCTGACATAGGAGAAACAGTGTGCAGCCGCGCAGAGGCTTAGATAACAAAAGTAGGCTAGGACCAGGTCCTTCCCAGGATCTTTCACATCTGTACAACATAATGATCATTGTAGTTGTAACAAACTGCAGAGGTTGATGGGGAATGAGGAACTATAATGCCGCATTAGAAATCACTACTGAATATACACATAGATAATTGCATCATTAACTGTAAGGCAAGTAACAAGGTGTAGGAGAAGAGAGAGCAATACGGAGACAGAAGTAGAGAGAAAGATGAGCGACTCAGATGCACAGGGGAGAACTGCCATCCGGCTCTCCCCTAGCTCAGCTGTCCATGAGGCTCCCAGGAAGCAAGATGCTTTGGGAGTGGGCCCATCACTTCTGTAGGGCCTAGAAGCAGCCAGATGAGACTTGCTCACCATAATAGCCGCCATTATCACGGTCCGGACCCCCACTGCTCATCAGAACACACGAAGAGAGACACTGATCTCAAGACCAGTTCAGAGCAGCCAAGTTCAAGCTCAGGTAGGAGGCTCTCGGAGGCGGAAGTCACCAGACGTTCCCTGGAGATGGAGGTGGAGTACCCCTTCCCCTCTCTGACCGTCCCAGAGGCCTGGTGGCCCTGCCCACGAACTGCCTTGGGGCTCTTGGCCATGATGCATGGACTCAGAAGCACGGGGAGAGCTGCCATCTGGCTCTCCCCTAGCTCAGCTGACCATGAGGCTCCCAGGAGGCAAGATGGGTCTTGAGTGTTGGCCCATCACCTCTGTAGGGCCTTGGAAGCAGCCGGATGAGACTCTCTCACCATAATAGCTGCCATTTTTTGTGGTCCAAACCCGACAGCTCATCAAAACCCATGCAAGAGAGATGCTGATCTCAAGATCAGTTCAGAGCAGCCGAGTTCAAGCCCAGGTAGGCAGCTCTCGGAGGTGGAAGTCACCAGGTGTTCCTGGAGATGGAGCTGGGGTACCCCATCCTCTCTCTGACCCATCCCAGAGGACTGGTGGCCCCGCCCACGAACTGTCTCGGGGGCTCTTGGCCATGATGCAGAGACTCAGAAACACGGGGAAGAGCTGGATGGCAGCTCTCCCCTAGCTCAGCTGACCATGAGGCTCCCAGGAAGCAAGATGGGTTTTGGGAGTGGGACCATCACCTCTGTAGGGCCTTGGAAGCAGCCAGATGAGACTCGCTCACCTTAATAGCTGCCATTTTCGTGGTCTGGACCAGGTACATCAAACTAGTGGAACCAATCATGTTCTAGAATATATTACAATCTACAATGTGTAAGAAAGGGAAGCAAGAAGGAGAGAGAGGAGAGAGAGAGAAAGAGAGAAAGGAGATAAAGAACCTGCCATGGAGGCAGGCTGGGGTAGGGTGAGGGAAGTGGGGACATTGGTGATGGGATATGGGCAGGGGTGGTGGGACGGGTGTTGGAACACTGTAGAACCAAAATTCAAGCATGACCATCTTGTAATTGTACATCTAACGGTGTTATAATAAATATTAAAAAAAAAAAAGACTTCCCAAAGAAAGAAAATTAGCAGATTCCAGAATGTAGACTGGATGCAAAGCTACCGGCTGCCCCCTGCTGCCTGCGAAGGGCACTTCCCATTCAACTCTTACCTTCTCAAATGCATTTGGCTTGGGAAGAAAAGGATAGAGACAGTGTGCTAACAATTGTCGAGGGTACTAATACCAACCTAGAACTGAGCATTAAATACAGGCAAAAGATACACATGACAACCCTTTAATGTATGTTCTGTAATCCATAGTCTGGAAGGGAAGGAAAGAGAGAGAGAAAAGGAAAGATAAAGAACCTGCCATGGGGCGTGCTGGGGAGTGGGGAGGGGAACCGGGGACGTTGGTGGTGGGAGATGGGCACTGGTGGAGGGATGGGTGCTGGAACACTGTATGACCAAAACCCAAATATGAACTTTTTTAATTGTATATCTTTGTAATTGTATATCTCACAGTGGTATAAAAAAATACTTTAAAAAAGAAAAAAAGAAAAGGATAGAGACAATGCCCCAAATGTTTTCCCAATCCTCCAGCTTTGGGGGAGTGCAGCATCTCCTAATATAAGTCATATTTTTTTATATTTTAGATAATACATTCATTTACAAGGGATGTTTCTGCATACAAGTAAGGGCTTACAAATTGAGACCAGCGACTAGAGTAATAGTGGGTAGAGCACTTGCCTTGCATGTGGCCAACTTTGGTTTGATCTCCAGTACCACCCATGGTCCCCCAAGCCCAGTCAGGAGCTCAGAGCCAGGAGTTATCCTTGAACACTGTTGGGTGAGCCCCTCTGCCCTCTTCCCCAAAAGAATTGTAATCAGCCATGCCAGAGAGGTGACAGCACAGGGCTTCAGCTACTTGCTTTGCATGTGACCAATCCAGGTTTGATCCCAGTACCTAAAACAGGGGTCACTCCAGAAACAGAACGCTTTGTGTGCCCCACGCCCCATAAAATAATCACTGTATCACTCACTGTATCACTGTCTTCCCGTTCAACATCGATTTGCTCCAGCGGGCACCAGTAACATCTCCATATGTCCTGTCTCATGCAAGTAGAACCTAAGGGCACCTGTTTGCTCCAGGAACATAAAGAGCCTCAAACCATCCCATCAGGTCATGGGAATGAGGTCTTTAATTGTTACTGGTATTTGGCATATCAAATACAATACGGGTAGCTTGCCAGGCTCTGCCATGCGGGTAGCATACTCTTGTAGTCACCTCTAAATTCAGCATTTATTGATGAACTGCTTGCGCCACTCTGCGGCTGCGGGCTGTGATCAGCTCTTCTGCTGGGTGGAGTTCTGACGAGAGGGGAGTCCAGATGTGGAAAATGGCAGCCCTCATGGAGTGGGGGGTTGTCTGGCTTCTTGCAAGGCTCTGCTGGGGTGATGGGCCAGGGCTAGAACCCGCCATCCCTCCTGGGGGCCTCGTGAGTGGCTGGGCACAGGGAGAGCCAGTAGAAGTTCTGTCCCATGTCTGAGAGTCTCTGGATCAGAATACCTAGGCCGGATTTTAAAAAGACTGCTGCAGGGTGGATCTGGATGAGCCAGACTGTGATAGGCTGGTCTGCTGGGTGGAGTTCTGATGGGGGGAAGTCCAGATGTGGAAAATGGAGGCCCTCATGGAGTAGGGGGTCATCTGGCTTGTTGTGAGGCTCTGCTGGGGTGGCGGGCCAGGGCTAGAACCTGCCATCCCTCCCGGGCGCCTCGTGAATGGCTGGGTACAGGGACAGCCAGTAGCAGCTCTGCCCCATGTCTGTGAGTCTCTAGATCAGCATACCTGGGCTGGATTTAAAAAGACTGCTACAGGGTGCAGGTGGATCTTGAGCCAGGCTGTGATAGGCTGATCTGCTGGGTGGAGTTCTGACGAGGGGAAAGTCTGGATGTGGAAAATGGAGGCCCTCATGGAGTGAGGGGGTCATCTGGCTTGTTGTGAGGCTCTGCTGGGGTGGCGGGCCAGGGCTAGAACCCGCCATCCCTGCCGGGTGCCTCGTGAGTGGCTGGGCACAGGGAAACCCAAGACTAAAGAACAGAGCCCAGGAATGGCATCCTGTGGGGTGTGGTCCTCCCCCTATATTCCTACCTGGGGATTGTTTGGGATCACAGTTTGCTGCATCCCCCAAGCTCTGCACCCTAATTCAGATATGACCAACTCCCTGTCACCAAAATGTCAGGAAATTTCAGGGAGTGATGCCCGTGAGTACAATCTCAAAGCTAGGAGCAAGACGACAGATAATTCTGTGTTATTATCTATTGGGGGAATATTAACTTGTCTCCCAGAGACTAGATTGGTTTTGAAAATGGAGGGTGTCTAATTGCAGAAAATTATCAAGAAGGATCCCGGTGGGAAAAGGGGTGTAGTGAGTTTCATATTCGCCTGCCATTGACAGAAGCATGGGCTGTCAGCGGGAGGTGTGGCGCAAGAGTCACCCCCTCTGGGCCCTTTGCACATGGCCTGTCCCCTGGCAGAAGTCACACGGTCTCTTCAATGAACCTTTGTTTTTTCTCATTCACAGCATGGAGCAAATCCTGGTCATCTAAGGAGATGGGTCAATAGACGTGGAATGCCCAGTACACAGAGGGGCTGAAGACAAGAGTTCTTTCCATGACAGATGATAGAGGGGCTTGGAGTCCTCCAACCTATCGGTGGCTGGACGCGGACCAGTTCAAGCTCAGATGCAGAAGTTCTAATCCCTGGACTCCATTCGAAATGTAATAAATTTGTCAAGATGGCTTTGTGCTGGAGTAGGCCGGGCAAAAGCGGAACTCAGTGCAAGGTGTATGTGCCCTTACAAAAGGGATTTAGACTCAAATGAACACAAAGAGACACTGGGAGGACAGAGGCAGAGATGCAGTGACCCTCTAAGTAGCAGTGGCATCAGAGAGAGCCCAAGCTCAGAGACCCAGAACACATTCTCCCTCCCAGACTCCAGGGAATCAGCCCTGGAACACCCACAGTTAAATCTAGAATTTCCAGGCTCCAGGGGAGACAGTGAATGGCAGTAGCCCCACTGCTCACTGACGCGGGATCTAAAGGGAATTAATTGCCTTTCCTTTCATTCTTGGTTTCATGGCGATGCACTGGGGCACACACCCTTGTGGGTGGCAATGGGAATCACACCCAGCGATGTGTACCAGTCACAGCTTCATGCAGACAAGGAAGGCGCTCTAGTTCTGAGCCACGACTGGGTCCTTTCAAAGGAGAGTTTAGCAAATTAGCTCCTTCTTTTGAATTCACCAGAATCTTAGTGTCAAGAGTCTGAATTCTAGAACCCAATTAATTCTCTGGGCTCTCAGTTGATGCCTCTCTGAGGACCCTTCCTCCCTCCTCAAAGTCCCCTGATTTATGGCAACAAATTCTGTTCTATTTTTTTTGATTTTTTTTTATTTGAAATCAATTGTTTGTTAACCTGCCACATTGCAAAACAATATGGTAGTTATCAGAGTTAGTTCATCCGTGTAAGCAGCTGGTTTATCCGGTCTGCTCTGTTGCAAGCCTCTCCACCTTCTACAAAATGGGTGGTCTTTGTCTTCATCCACCCAGGGGAGAGAGGATAATTTGAAGGACCAGAGGAAGATGTTACTTCTTTGAAGTGTTTTCCAATGGTACAGATCTCAAAAAATCAGATCTTCCATGCAGATGGCGCTGTTTGCCAAGGGTTTGCACAAGATGCTTTTGATTAACATGCTGAGGATTGTAGAGCCCTTGTTAGCATGGGGCTAACCAAACCTGATGTCAGTAAATGAATTGATCTACCTAGTATGGTTACGGCCAAATCCACACAAAGAGAATTGCCCTAACAGATAATGCACTGATTACACAAGTTCTGTTTTAACTTGGTGATTTTGTTTGGGGGCCACACCTGGCTTACTCCCAGCTCTGTGTTTGGGGATCACTCCTGGTGGTGCTTGGGGACTATATGTAGTGCTGGGGAAGGAACCTGGATCCACCATGTGCAAGGCAAGCCTTGTTCTATTGCTCTTGCTCTGTAGCTCAGTGATTTTAGAAGACTCTGCAGGGACCGGGGTGTAGTTCAGTGGTAAAGCACTTGCTTTGCAGAGATCCTGGGTTTGATCCCCACCACTGCAAAATAAGACAAAAGCAACAGCAAGAACATAGCCCTGGGTCAGTGTAATGGTATAGTGGGTAGGGCATCTGCCTTACATACAGCCAATCCAGTTTTGATCCCCAGCATTACATATAGAGCCAGAAGTAAACCCTTTGCACTGCTGTGTTGACCCCCAAACTAACAACAACTAAAAAACACTCTACCTAATGAATAATTCAAGAAGGAATTTAAAAAAAGTGGGTGCTAATGTGAGCCAAATCAAAATTTTATTTTAAACATAGCTTCTTTAAATTGTTATATTGAAGGAAATTATTTTCATGCGCAATACGTTTAATCACCA
Organism: Cryptotis parvus; assembly: GCA_021461705.1. NCBI lineage: Eukaryota > Metazoa > Chordata > Mammalia > Eulipotyphla > Soricidae > Cryptotis > Cryptotis parvus. Next base: position 68,656 of record JAJIBD010009652.1, read on the forward strand.
AGTAATCTACTTATAAAATATTCAAAAATCACAAAGAAGGTGGAAGGTGAAAGTTTCCCATAACTCAACTCCCAAAAGAAACCTTCAGCTGTAGGTCAGAGTGCATGGCATGGGTCAAACTTTTCCCTGGGCCAGACTCCTGGAGAGAGGAGCCAAGTCAGAGTCACACATATATTCTGCTTCACAACTTGTTTTGTTCTTTATTTTTATACATCTTGGTTTTGCTTTACATTGTCACTGTCACTGTCTTCCCATTGTTCATCGATTTGCTCGAGCAGGCGCCAATAATGTCCCCATTTGTTGGGAATGAGGTCCATTATTATTACTGTTTTGGGCATATCAAATACACCATGGGTAGCTTGCCAGGCTCTGCAATGGCTCTGGGTCATCCCAGGGGGCCCAGTCTTTTTCTATGTCAGACCATCAACCATCCAGGGCCCACAGGGCTGAGCCCTGGGTGTATACAAGCCTGTCTCCTGTTTGACCCCCTGGCCACATAGCTGTGCACCACAGCCACACCTGTAACCTCGAGGGGGCAGTGTTTTACATTATATAAATGATATTTAGGATACCACAAGGGACTAAAACAGTGTCCTGG